>CAIGRP010117648.1:0-11200 GCA_903798385.1 Fraxinus cuspidata
AATTTCGAGAAATCATAACTTCTTCATTTTAAGGTCAAAATTAATGATTTTTATATCATTGAAAATGTATTGAGAAGATCTATCCAACCAAACCAAATGAGAAGCATTAAACATAGTGTAGAAGAAGTTATCATGTCATGAAGTTTCGAATTTTACCAATCTCATTGCAAAAAATCATATTTACATCCAAAATTCGGGAGGCCATAACTTATTCATTTCATGGCCAAAATTAATGATATTTATATTGTTAGAAACGCATCGAGAAAATCTACCCAACCATACCAAATGGGAAGCATGAAACATAGTGTAGAAAAAGTTTTCATGTGATGAGCTTTCGAATTTTATTGGTCTTCATCTAAAAATTCGGATTTACATCCAAACTTCAAAAACTGATAACGTTTTTGTTTTAAATCCAAAATTTAAGTTTTTTTTAATGATTGAAAAGCTTATTAAAATACCTTTCTAAAAATACTAATTTTACTACATAATTATTAATGCATAGAAAATAGTAAATTATCAAAACATGCCATTAAAGACAAAATAAGATTTCAAAATTTTACATATAAAATTCATAACACAATTGTATCGTGTAATGACATATTTAAGCAAGTATTACAGCAAGGAATTCAACCGTATGGCCATGATACCAATGAATTAATTTATAGCATACTTTAACATGAATTTCGGGTCAAGATGCTTACTTGAAATGATGAATTCCAAAATCTTTTGAATAGTTGAATCACATTGATTTCCAAAATTTCAAATCTACAATTTTCTTGCACTACATTTGTCACAATCTCGATCATAATGGAAGGAGATTATTAACCACAATATAAGTGTCAATTTTTGTGAGTTTTCATACCAAAATAGTGGTTTTATGTGCTTTTCAATTATGGTGATATTTTTCATACGAATTTTCACCTTTTTATTATCATATTTTCCCTCTGTACTGAGTGCAAGACAAAATTATGAGAGTTATATAAAAGATTAGAAATTGGTGGGAGTTGAGAGAAGTTATGAATTTGAATTTTATTCAAATTACTCCCTCCCATTCACTTTAATAACTTGTGAGTCGGGTCAAACCCACATGGACGACTTATGATCTATATTTTCTAACACTTTTCGACACTGGTATTTACAATAACACAAGATGCCACCCATTGAAGGGCAGTCCAAGAAACTTCATAGGTAGGTAGAAGGTGTTCAGGAGCAAGCCTGTATTGAACAGAAATGATTAAAGCTTTTTCTTCGGCGGCTAAAACGTCGGTGAAACGGTGGTAGACCAAACAGAAGGGGGAATCAATGACAAATCCACCCCCATGGTAGTAGATTAAAATGGGGAGTTTCTGGTTGGGATCGGTCAGCTTTGGAAGGTATAGTCTGGCTTTAACCTCCGGGGAAATGACTGTCTTTGGAGGCTACACCGGTGGTTGGGTCTTCCGGCGACGGCGGGATATTGGGTGTGCCCGTGAGCCTCTCCACTATTCCATCTCTGTACACTTTGATAAGGGGAGAGAGGTCGATGAGCACTTCTTTGGGGTGTTGGAAACCATAACAGTGTTCATGATTTTGTGCTTGTAAGTCGTAAACGAGAAAATAGCAGATGATTTTTGATTGATATATGATATTGGACAAAATCGCCAAGTTTAATTTCCTTGTAATTTGAGAATATCAAATTTTTAAATTTTGAATTTTTATGAGTAATTTATTTTAATATCTTCCATAGGAATTATTTATTACTTGATTACAATTTATTATAAATATTTAACAAAAATAATAATCAAATTAAAATGAATATAAATAAATCTGAATAATTAAGTAATAAATGGTTATAAAAAAAAAAGGATATAATAAATTAAATTTTGTTGTAGTATAAAATGAAATTACACTCTAATTTGGAGTGAAAAATTGAAGTCCGGTTGAAGCATCTTTTTCATTCTGAATTAGCATTTTACGTCATTTTGAAGATGGATTGGAGATGCCTTTATATGTTGATAATTTATTTTTATGTTTATTTTGTGCGAGTTTTATCCCTTAACATCGCTTTCAAACTTGCACAACAAAAGAACTTATGGTAATGGATAACCGATGTAAGTACATAAATCCTAATATACATTGAACAATTCCAAATAATAACACGCCGATTCTCAATTTTCTTGAGATAAAATCTTAGTTTTATTAAAATGCATACTCGACATTTTAAAGATAAATAATTTGCTTTCACATATGGGCCAATGTCGTTATTTGATTTTGCTACATGTACATCAAAATTGTACATAAGAGATTACATGATATGATGTTGAGGAAAATAATTAGATGAAAAACTTGATTATGTTTTTTTAACTGACAATTGATAGAGTACTATTTGTCATTATGTAATCCATTATATAATTCCTAATGTACATTTAATAAGATCCGTCCTTATTAGCCACAATGAGGGCTGTACTTTTTTCTCTTTTGTGATCCTTTCTTTTGCTACAAACTCATCCCAATACATAAACACTAATTATTATTATTATTATTGGGGTTTATTCACGGAATATCAAACCCCACCAAATGCCATTAATTGAAACCACGTCGCTCTCCTTATGTCTTCTAGTGGACTCCACCACCACCACCTAGCCAGCGTTATCCGAGTCGTGCTTGTGCTGCACAATACATTTGTCTAATACATACGCATAATGCAAATTATCAACAAATTAAAAATATCCGACAATCAAAAATAACAACATAGATATGATTGACAACTCGATAATGAAAGAATAATAAAGATAGACGAACACCAATACAAACCAAAATGATAAAGTCAAAAGTTAGAAGCAATAAGGCTTGCGGGGCCTAACATGGAAAATAAATCAAGGTCGATAATTAGGGTGACAAAATGGTTGAGTAGCTCGTCACGGCTCGTCAAGCTCAACCCATGGACGGCTCGTGCTCGTCAGAAATGAGCCCGAGCTGAGTTGGGGATTCGTCCGACGTCGAGGTAGCGAACGTCTCGTGGGCACCTAGAAGCCTAAAGTTCACAAGCTTACGAGACGACTCGTAAAAATTGTGAAGAAAAAAAAAAACTCATGGGCTCGGCTCGGCTCGTGAGCTCACGAGTTCGTGGGCCGAGCCGAGCTTGACCCTTGAGCACGAGCCAAGCTCATGGGTAGATGGCCGACTCGATCCATTGCCACCACTATCGATAATAGAGTCGAGATGACATATTACCAACTCCAAGCATGGCTGCATTACAAATGCAAAAGCATGTCACTCGACCTAATACAATTTACTGCATTTCATCGCAACTATTTTACCTCGTACTCCGTGCAAATTGTTATTGAGTTTCGGAATCCTAGTAAAACTCTATTATATTATCAATTTCAGTTTGAAATATTGAAGTGCACCGGACACATTCATCTTTTGATGGTTGATCATTTATATCTTATTTTGCACATACATGTAAATTTGAGTTGCACACTGTTGAATCGGAATGCCGAGTCAAGTTCAAAAAATTGAGAAACGAAATTATATAACTAAAGAATCATAGTATGAAGTGAGATTTTATGTATAAAGTTTTATAGAAATTCCTTTCACTTGAACAAGCACATAATTATTTGAAAAATGACCAAAGGAAAATTGTGGTTTTGACATTATTAGCCACATTTTCATATGAATAATAATATAACACAATTGCTGCTTAGCACCATATAACAATGAAGGTCTAGTGTTTCATTGTCTAATGAATTTAATTACATTTCAATGGTGTTATATAGCATTACTCCATTCATCTACGAGCGAGTAAATTTTGTGTTGGCCTTAATTATTAGAATTATGCTAAGTGTACATTTCATGGATTACATCATGGTGTATATTGTGTGCAAATTCAAAATGTGTTGGGCTGGGAAGATTTGTTGTTTTTAAGAACTGTTCAATCATGTGTCGACACATGACACAATATAAAAAATGATGTAAAACAAGATGTACATATATCATGATTGTAATTATTATGTCACTAAAATCACATAATTAAGTTTTAGAAAATGAATGGAATTAAACAAGCATTACATTTGGGCTGCTATTTGATCATCCTACAACGTACAAATAGACTACCATTAAAAACAGAGGCATTTGCCCACAAGTCATGTTTCTTACCATTTGAATACTAATTTGAATCTTTTCCCTCTTGGGAAGCATGGTACAAAGCATGTCATAACAAAAAGGGTGTTCCTTTTAGGATCAAATTTGGTGTACACTTTGATAGCCCCCTCACAATAGAGGGGGGCCCGCTTTTTTTTTTTTTTTAAGCCCTCCCCCCCATTGTGAGGGGAGTGTAAACTTGGTGTACAAAAAGCTTTATTCTTCCTTTTATTATATAAATAAGAATGTCACTCTACATCATATCTTACGGTATAATTTGGCTTTTAATTGAAATTTGGAAGGATCTTTCAAAATAATATATCCTACCCAACGTATAAATATGTTCAATAAGGATATGTTTGATACACTAAACTGGATAATATTAAATAATTTGTCAATTGTCATATTAGCATGACCTTGATTTATAAGGCATGGACAGTAATTTTGTAATTACACCTTTCATAGATGATATATATTCGTAAGGGTTCGAAAAGCAATTTACTAGTGCCTCATCAACTAAGATCCATGATTTGCAATTTACTAGTGCCTCAAATTGAGCCCCCCGTCAGTTTCCCATTATTTGAATACGATGAGATAGCACCCGAATAACTTAAGCGTTGTACACCAGTTCAATATTCATTTACTAGTTCTTGTTGGTTTTGTTATTAAATTAAAGAGACAAAAGAGACTATTTTAGCAGAAAAAGAGTTATTGATTAAATTACATAAAATAGTCCTATTTTCAAGAATAAAAGGAGTGGAAAAAATATTTCGTAGTCAATATCAAGTACCAGCATAGTTAAGCTCATGTCCCATGGCAAAAACCTTGAAGTAGTAGAGTTTAAAAATTAGAGACATTATTAATAATTATGCACCCATGTCGTAACACAACATTATTCCTCATTATAAATTAATTTATAAATTTGTTAATCGGAAGCTTAATCTTTAAATATAAAAGTACAATACAAGCATCAAAAGTTTATGAGTAATGTTATTCATTCTCATTGGGGTTGAACCACAGTCTATGTGGCAATTACATGGTATTAAATGATATATTCATTTAAATACAAAGTCATAGACACATTTAATTAAATCTATTATTTAATTTCATGTAGTTGCCACATAGATTGAGGCTTAATCTCAGTGGGATGAATAACATTATTCAAAGTTTATTCTAATAAGAAAAATGTTAATAGTACATTCCATGTACACATTAATGTTGACATTGTATGAGGTGTAAGAATTTGTATTATGAATTATTTGAAGTGTTGTTGAAATCAATGGTAAAAAAATGTGCCACCTCACATAATGTAAGAAAAACCGTCAAACTTAATGTTGTTGTAGTTGGACTCTTCTAATAATAATTGGCCGTTCATCAATCAATTTTCAGAGCATCCATAAATAGAAGTATTGTGATAATTCATTCTAGTTGAACTGAACGTATTAATGCCTTAGATTTTTGCTTGTACTTTAATTTACACTAAACCCTTATTTGATGATCATTATTTGGTAAAAATAAAGTTTTGAATAATAAATTTTTAGAGAATGTGTAGTTAAAAGTAAGGTAAAATTTTAAATTTATATATGAAATATTTTATTGTGTGAATGTATGATTGAAAATACGTATGAGAGAAATGAATTGTGAAATAATAATCCAAAACTCGACGTCGAATACTCAAACGTTTGACTTACTTGTACCAGTCCTAAATAATACAAAAATAAAATAAAAGCAATAAATAAAACTCAGAAAATGACTAGAAAAAATGGAGAGAGAGGGTTCGGGAGAAGCTGGAGAGTCGCAAAACGCCACCAGCTACGGCCTACTAAACAGGCTGCGTTAAACAACACAGTCGCAGGCGCGTACAACCCACGTCCAGTTTTTCGAATTTATTTCCTACCAATACTATGGGTACAGTAAATTACCCACAGAAATCGAATAGAATACACACAAGATGTAAGCTCTCATTTTTTGGCAATATTATATTCAAGTGGGGTCCGCCTCTCATGTTAGTGGAATTCAAATACCTGTATAAAATCTAGTTTTTTTCCTGTACCTGCAGCATTTTTCTTTATATCCTATCTACATGTCAACATATATCCTTCCATGCTGGAAGATACCCCGTCAATGTGGGCCCATTACCCTTCTGGATTTTTTAAAGCAATGTAAACCCCTGTTTGATATACATTCTTTCAAAATATATTATTTCAAAATTCATTTTCAATTACACATTTTTCAATAAAATAATATTTTTTCATTATATCAATAAAATTTCCTTACTTTTTAAACATATATTTCTCATCATATCTATATTTAAATATATTTTTTTCTCAATAATATCCAACAAATACGCTAACTATAATGCAATGAGTCCTATGGGTCCACGTTAGAAAAATTAAATGCAAAAAGTCAAAAGAAAGCAGCCAATGGGAGCCCAGCCGTGTTCTAATCAGCAACTGCTTTTATTAATATCTTCGATCGTGTCGCTGTCGGCAGCACACGTGTCAACATATAAGAGCAACGTTGTTGGACCGTTTCGGTCTGACGTAACTGTGTTTGTGTGCTCATTACGTCCTTGTCGATTTTTATTTCATTATTCGACTAAATTAATTAAGAAAGATGTGATACTTGAAAATGACAACCGATTTTTATTTTTCTTTTCTTTTGAACAACTTGGGCCGTTGGATGGAATGTTCTTTCAATTGCGTTTCTATGAGAAAGACAGAGCATTAAAAAAAAAAAAAATCTCTTGATCGGGTATGAAAAATGACTTATCTAATTATAAAGACCAACAACAAGTCTAAATTTAGTTTTGTGTACTCTTGATAAATAAATCAGCATTTATATATGGATGTAAGAAGATCCGCTTGAAAAGTAAAAAACTTATTTGACATCTTTTCATCTAAAAATAATTCTCGATATAAAAACACAGAGTCAAGAGACTAATCTTTGAATAGGAGAATATGAATATGCAACATGTTCCGAACATGGAATAGATTAAATAAACTGAAAATAGAATTTTATTCAAGAATGTAATCTTATTGAAATTGTCCATGTTCGATTTATCATTCAGAACTATCACACTCCGAATCTTATGAAAAATGATTAATTGAGATAGTATTTTATAAATAATTATACTATAATCTTTTAATCCGTAGATATAAGAATAATAGTGATGACGCTATAAATATTTATACTAAGAAAAGAATTTGCAGCGTGATGAGCTGCTACTTTGGCGGTCTTGGCCCATAAGCCTGGCCATTCGACTCTCTTGTTAGAATTCAATTGGTATGAGGCACGGTAATGTTTGTCAAGCCTTCTTGGATGAATTCACGTACTGTGAGGACATAATACAAATTTACTTGTGAATCAATCCGTTAGAGCAACAGATGGAGACATTGCAAGCCCAACAATTGATAGTGTTGGTTGCCACAGAAGGTTCCCAATGTGAGGGAGATGATTGTAGGGATCGACATGGCAGAGTTGTGGGTGCAAGTGGTGTACCAATGTATAAAGTCAATCATGGAGGAGGACTTTTGTGGTGACTAATTATCCTTTTGTCCTTTTCAATCCTGATCGATAGATGTATCTTGATTCGGGTGAATATTATAATGGTCCATCAATTTTTTATGTCTATGAAGATATACTCGAGGAGCAGTTTTGACGAATTAGAGTGACAAGAAGATCAAGATATGCTAGTGTGACGGTTAGGTTTTGTCAAATCTAATAAATTAATAGCTACTTCGATGATACGAAGTAGAAAACAACGATGCTTGGATGGCTAAGGAGATGGGAGCGGAAGTTGTTTTGCATTAGAAGCCTTCCGAATTCTTAACCAAAATAATTGGTAATAAGAGGTTGCGTTTGTTAATCATGTGCTTTGAGCTTACCAAAAATTGGAATTTAGTTTTACCCATCCATTCATGTGAGATCAGGACAAGTTACTATGAAAGGGTAGACAAATTAGAAGGCAACAATATTGGTAACTACCATTAAAGCATAATCTACAATAAGGACAAGAACTGAATGGATATAAATTTGGTAGGTGATGTGATTAAATGTTGACGTTGATATTCTGCATCGGTGATGTGTTTAACAAATTCCGATTTTACTCACGTCCACGTGGTGTATCTTCTGCACACTTGGACAAATCGTTAAAAGTATGTGGCCTCCTCGATGGTGGGGGAGGTACCCGTGAGCTCTCCAACACTCTAGTAGTTAACTTATATCAATATATTCGGGTGTGGGACATTAAGAGGCACGAACCACAATAGTGTTCGAGCACCAAGGGTTAAATAAAGAGCAAATATGGGAGAACAATATTACTTAGACTAGTGTGTAAAATTATACTCTTTTCAAATGACACTAAACATGAGTTTTTACAGTAGAAGAGGTGAAATAATTATCGTTATGTAGAAAGACTAGTTACCTCATCCTAATGATTGGGGCATCTTTTCATAGGTGTCACTCCATCAATCCAAAGTTTAGGAGCATTTAATGTTTTATCGACAAGTAGTCATACTAAAATTTAGGTCCGACCTCTGAAAAGTAAACTTACAAGTTGACTATAAGACGTTTACTCCAAATATGTCACATCAATAAGTTATAGGAAGATTGTGTTCTCTCATTAAGAGGCTAATTGCCTCGGATTTATTTTGTAGCACGTTATAGCATCTCCCATATGCCATGGAGGGTCGGCATCTTCGGCTAGGTCAGGTAGGATAGTGATGTGGAGTGTTGATCTGATTGGACTTACTAGTTGACTCACGTGACCGATGCTTGGTGCCTTGTGAAAAAAAGGTATAACATCCTACGTACGAAACTAACAACACCGTGTGGGGGTATTGAAAGACTAGTTACCTCATCCTAATGACTGGGGCATCTTTTCATAGGTGTCACTCCATCAATCCAAAGTTTAGGAGCATTTAATGTTTTATCGACAAGTAGTCATACTAAAATTTAGGTCCGACCTCTGAAAAGTAAACTTACAAGTTGACTATAAGACATTTACTCCAAATATGTCACATCAATAAGTTATAGGAAGATTGTGTTCTCTCATTAAGAGACTAATTGCCTCGGATTTATTTTGTAGCACGTTATAGCATCTCCCATATGCCATGGAGGGTCGGCATCTTCGGCTAGGTCAGGTAGGATAGTGATGTAGAGTGTTGATCTGATTGGACTTACTAGTTGACTCACGTGACCGATGCTTGGTGCCTTGTGAAAAAAAGGTATAACATCCTACGTACGAAACTAACAACACCGTGTGGGGGTATTGCTGTATATAACTGTTACAGGTGTTGACATGAATCAGGGCAATAATTAAATAATTATTCATAGGGGTATTGGGGCATTACTTACAGGCACCATGAGCACCTATATGATGCCTTTTTTTTTTTTACACCAACGAATTGAAAAAGGCTAACTGTTTGCCCTGTAAAAACCCTGTGAACGCCACCCTGTACACATAACAAAGCTCATTGGATTGGGTTAATAGCTCAGACCTATCCATAAACTCTCCACCCTGGCTCCTGGGAGGCACATCCTGCGATTTACCTCCTCCACAATGGCCCAGGGCAGGGACGGTGGGGGCCCTCAAAGTTGGGGTTCAACCAAGCTCAGACCTATCCATAAACTCTCCACCCTGACTCCTGGGAGGCACATCCTGCGATTTACCTCCTCCACGGTGGCCCAGAGCAGGGCGGTGGGGGGCCTCAAGGTTGGGGTTCAACCTTTTTTTAACAAAGCTCATTGGAATCGAGGTGGTTGTAGCATGCTGGTGCTAGCTGGCTACTCTATGCTCAATTGCTGCCATTATAAGACTTTGGCTGGAGATACCGTACAAGATTTGAGGACAATCTTCCTTCAACTAAGAGAGAAGAATGAGTGATTTTTATTAATTTATATAATAGTTTTCATAAAAGTTATTTTTATTGTCATTTCTTTCAATTTAAGTAGTGGTGAAGATTTTAATTTAAATCTATCATTTCAAATTTCCAAAAATTACAATGAAAGAATGGTTTCACTTACAAAATAATCGAATGAGAATGGAAAAATTCAACTCTTGAAATACTTAAAACGAACCACTCAACCACCACCGCTAAGTTTTGAGTTACATATAGGGATAACTATGTCCTTGCAAGTTTAAGATTTTTCTTACATAGGCTTTTCTATTTAAAAACTTTGTAGTTAGTTGTTGTGGTTCGATTGTATTTCAATTTACAAAATGATTGGAGCATTGCTCAACTATTGATTTTTTTTTTTTTTATTCATGGGGGAATCAAAGAGTCGTGATCGTATGTTATTGTTCTTGCTTCTTATATTTTCTAAATTATCGATTCATACAAATTACTATTACTAGGCGCCGTGTATAAATTTTAACAGTTGACTTAAAGAGCATAATTAAAAATTTTGAAAATTTTTGCTTGTTCCCACTGAACTCTTTATTTTGTTCCAACTCTTCTTTTTTTCTCTTTCTTTCCCTCATTTTTAATTATGATATATTTTTAAATGTTAATGTCTAAAATATTTGGATATGATTTGAATAATACAGGAAGTGGAGAATTGATATTTATCATTTATATAAATGTCATCATTATAAAGTAAAAATGGAAGGGGCGTTTGGCTCTTGAAATGTAAATAACCAAACTCGTTCTTTTGTTAATAGTTAAATTGGAATGTCAGTGGGAACCTAATATAAAATATTAGAAGAAGAAAAAAAAGTGTTTATTTTCTTTATTTGTGGAGGGAGAGTGGGGGTGGGGCTAAAAGAAGAGGAAAAGTCAAAAGGTTTCATTTAAAAATAAATAACTTAGATCCGTTTTATTTCAATGGTGAAAAATGGATGGAAAGAAAATAAATTTCAGGGAAAGTAATTGCCTAGAACTTATTTTTCAGGGAATTGTTAATTAAGTGTGTTTGATTGGTATAATTTTCCATCGGAAATGTTTTGAAATTTTGAATCTTTTTGTGTTCGTTTGACTTTGTTTTACATGAAAATTGTCCATTAAAGTGATAATTTTTTCCACAATTGGTTATAAAATTTGTTTCAATTGCCAAAAAGTAAAAAAAAAAATATTTC
>CAIGRP010117651.1:0-12989 GCA_903798385.1 Fraxinus cuspidata
ATTATAATCTTTACATAAATGTGTAGGTTCTAGACTTCTTAATATTTTGACAATTGTGATTCTCTTTCAGTTTATCGAGTCATTCATTGCTCTTCTCGATACTACCTCCTCAATTATTTGATAACATAATTCATTGAAATTTTGTAGGTAAGTCTTTTATGTGTATTTGCTAATAAATGAATTGTATTGTTATTAATTATGAAGTAGTTATTTAAAAAATACATACCTCAATAATTGATTGTAACTCATTACCATATGTACCCCAACCCTTGATTGTCACTATATATGAATTTAGATTTTGTGTCTCAACAAATAGGATATTGAACGTACCTTGAAAGAAAAATAAAACTAAAGATTTTGAAATGATTAAATCTCAATTACAAAGCAAATTTTTTGAATAATTAATTCTAACTATCCGTTTTCTAAATGTATTTTTTTCTAGTGATAGTATAAAACGAATCGTGCTAAATTGATAAATTTAACAATTTAACGCATAATGTAAAGTTTGATGTCAAGTTTAGTACAATTTAAAATTTTCGCCAAATCACACTTAAAAGGAAGAATATATTCCATAGCCGACCTATGCCTAAGCGCTAAATTGGCCAATTATTCGACCTTTGGAAGTTAAGCCAACTTTTGATAAAACTTTTGTGAAAAGTGATTTCCCCTGCCTTGTTTTCAATAACAAATTTTTCAGAAAAAAAAAATTCAAGTTTTCTCGTATCTTTTTCTAATTCAATCACACATTATTCAAAAGAGTAATTTTTCAAAAAAAAAAAAAAGAATCAAAAAATGGCTACTACCTTTTGTTACTATTTTAAAAATGTATCAAGCTTATTAAACCGCTAAGATCTTAATTATTGAGTTAATTGTTTGTTGATTGAGAATGTAAAATGGGTTTGTGCTAAGTTGACACGATTACGTTTTGACGCATAATGTAAAATTTGATAATAAATTTAACAAAACTCAATTTTTTTGCAAAACTAGGATTAAAAAGGACAAAGTTTCCACGGCCAGGCCAGTCCTATCATTAGACCTTTTGATGCTAAAGTTTCTATTTACGACAAGCTCATCAAAATCTTAATTATCAAGCCTCCTTTTCGAGCATTGCACGTTTTATGTACGGAATGAATGATACGCATAACATTTTTAAAATAAGGTAATTGATAATGTTAAAGAATATATATAAACTGAAATGTAATGATTTGTTTACTTATTTGTTTATGTTGGACATTGGTTGAATCCCTATTTTTAACCATTACAACGACATCGACCAACTTTGTGGTACAAATGAACACAAGAAGAATCGAATTAAGAAATGTACATTCAACTAAATTTAAAATATTCACTTATAAGTAAACTAAAGATACATAAATGATTTTCAAAATAAAAAAATTACTCGTTTTGTCTGTAGTATAAACTTTTTTACCTTAAAAACTAAAAATAAAAAATGGTATCTTACCTAAACACATTTAGAAACAAAAATTACATACTAATCACGCTCGTCATATTAATCCGTAGCATTTATTTTAAAATTAAAACCAAAATTACATTCAAAACATATATAGAAGTGAAAAATCTTAAAACAAAAGTTTTCTTTTTTGTTTCAATGGAATTAATAGAAAGGGAGGAATAAAAATTCTACCTTTAAATGTCTCGAGAAAAAAAAAAATTTCCTTTTCTTTATATATAAGTAATTGGATTACTATCAATTTTTATACTTATACAAAAATGAACATAAAATAATAATAAAATATCCAACACTAAATTAATTAATTTTAGATCACGTAATATTTTTTTTTTTTTGACGTAGAAAGCCGCGGTCGCTACTCGTGAGTGCGCACTGAGTAAACCTCGTTCCATGTGCAATAGCCCGCAAACCACACAGGAGAGATAAACCCCACTAGGCAAGCCCTGTGTGACGGACTCGACCGAGAAAGTGTTGACAGGGGATTCGAACACGTGACTTTTGGTCTCCGCGTTCACCTACTCCACCAACTCGGCCACCCCCGAAGAGGTTAGATCATGTAATAATAATACTTAAAACTTTGGTTTTAGCGAAAATGTGTAATTGAGATGATAAGTTTGTTTTTGGTGGGGTGGATATAGTGGGAAGGGTAAGCAACTCTTAATTAATAGGAGAAATTAGTAAGGTTTTAAGATTGATGGATAATTTATCCCATATTCAACTCTTTCCTTCGTAACTGTTTACCACATTTAAGCAGTTTTTATCTTTTCAATTTACTGTCATTTGTACTTAAATAGTTATATTATCTATTTATATTAATTAACGTGCAATATATAATATTCGATTGAAAATGTTGACAATGTTATATAAGGATAAAATGGTAAATTGAAAGTTTTTCATCTATTTCCACGTTTTATTTTTATATATTGTAATTATAATATATTATACAAGCATATAAACGTTGATTTTAAGTGAAGCTCACATATATAAATAATAAAGAATAATATATATATATATACACATCAAATAATATTATAATATACTAAAGATGGTATTGATGATAGATAAATTTCAATTATTTATTATTATTATTTTTTGATACCCAGGTAAGAACATTCGGCGACTAATTCTGGGGTCTACTCCTCGACCCCTTAAGACGCAGACCAATTAAACCGCGGGATGTGTCCCAAACTGGTAAGGGTCCGAGCCCCCACACTGATCTGTCAAAGTGCCGAGCGAGTCAACACTTGTTGCACCTTGCCTTCCAGGAGAACTCCTGCCTTCCAAGAGCCCCATGAATCGAACTCGCGACCTCTAAATTGCCAGCAATTAAGAGTCCCGTCCTTTGCTAGTTGGGATGTGCCCCGGGAGGCAAATAAATTTCAATTTAACTTCATGCAGTGGGGTGTATTCAATTGAAACTTTTAATAACTTTTTGAGATTTAAAAATTTCAAGGGTATTCAATGTAGATTTTTAGAGACTCTCTAAAAGTATTTGTGTATTCAATTGAGACTTTTATGAACTTTTAAAAAGTTTTTAAAAGTCACGGTGTGTTCAATTAAAATTTTTATAAAAATCTCCATGGTACTAACTTTTAAATAGAAAGTACTAAAATAAAATATTAAAATTTGTCATTCATTAATTACATGATTTTGAGAGACTTTCACCAAAAAAGGGAAAGAAATTAAAATGTATTTTTTTTCAATATTTCTCTTTCATTTTCATTTTACGAACATTAAAGTTGTAATTAAATTTTATTTTTTTTCCATCGATTAAATTAGTTTATTTTTCTCTCTCTCTTATTGTTTATTTATATTTTCTATGAAAGAATTAAATTGTATTCTTATAATTTTTTTTCTATTTTTCATTCATATTTTTGAAAAATATTTATTTTTAATAAAATTATAAAATTTTATATATACTAATTTATAATTAAATTTAAATGTATATATTTTTATTTATTTTTTAAAAGTATATTATATTAATAATACTTAATATTAAATTTATTTTTTATGTATAATAATAATTATTTATTTAATTAAGGTCTTAAATTTTTATTCTTTTTAAAATATTTTTTAATTATATAGGGGGAAAGGAAGGAGAAGGGGGAATTGTGAGAAGTATCACCTCGTATGTGATAATTTTAAAATATTGCACTAGATCCACGTAAATTCTATATCAAATGAAAATCTTCAAAAATCCTTTAAATTTTAAAAAAGTCTCTAAAAGTTTTAAAATGATAGTTTATAAAATTCTACAAAAGACTTCTAATAATTCCATACAAATTTTTAAAAAAATCCATGAAATTCACATACGTCATCACTTAAAAGCAGTTCATCAAAATTTTCAAAAGTCACAATTAAATAACCCCCCCCCCCCCACTCCCGGTTTCCATTTAAGTATAGAGTTCATTTTTCATATTGGAGCATTCATAATTTTAACGACTTAAAATCAAAGATCATCTACATATATAATTATATTAAGACCATATTAAATATTATTTTATATAGTAATTAATCTACCATTATATTAATGCAGCCTTTAATTTATTATATTAAATAATTATAATAAAATTACATCTATATATCTGAGAAGTAGTAAACTTAATTTAAATAATGTAATTTAAGTAATTAAAATTAATTTGATTAATGTAATTTAAGTACTACAATATAAAACAATGAGCATTACATTTAAGTGGATATTAAATGAAATGAAATTATATTAAATATATAAGGGTAAAATTGACAAATAGTTAAATATATAAGGATAAAATTGATATTCAAAATTTTCTCCTCAATCCACACTTTTAATATATTGTAGATTATGAAGGGAAAAATTTGCAGGTTCTAAACCTATTAAAAATGTATTGTGACATCTAAAATCTTTTAATCTTAACACTACATCTCAAACTTTGAAATAAATGTACATCGAAACTCATCTGACTTATTTTTGGAAGAAAATCGATATACGTTATTTCAGCTCACATTTATTAATACGTTCGATCTGTATGTGCAGGATTAGAATGTTTAGGACTTGGATGCGCATTTTTTAGCAAAATTTGGACTTCTTCTACAATTTTTTAAATTATAAAATGACTTATAATTTATCGAACTTCAATTCAACCATACATTTCAATAGACTACTCATTTTTAACCACACATTTCACTTTGAAAATTGTTTATAGTTAACGCAAACATGGCCTAAGGCTCCATCTGACTGTTATTTTTTGGGAAAGATGAGTTTTTGAATAATAAATTTTCGAAGAATATGTGTTTAAAAAATTGAATTTTTTTTGAATTTATATGAAAAATAATTTATCATGAGAACGTGGGGTTAAAATGGATATAATTATTTTTTTAAAAAAAAGAACAAACAGGGGTTTAGTACTTGAAGCATGATGTAAAGAATGATGCCAAATTCTAGTACATTAAAAATTTTGACCAAACTAGACTTCAAAGGAAAAGAAGTTTCGGCAGCCAGCCAATACCTAATCCCAACAACCTGACCAATTACTCGACCTTTTAAAGTATTATTAAAGCTATATCCAAATTTAACAAGCTTAATTGGCCACTAAAATCTTAATTATTAAGCCACATTCATCCTCTCACAAATTCATTTTCAATCACATAATTTTACAATAAAAAATTTAGTACGCAAACTGTATTTTTTTTCCTACTTTTAACCATATATTTTTCAAAAATTCACTATTACAAATCACAACCAGACGGCATGATGAATCAAATCAAGTCCAATAATAACGAACCAAACCATCGACTCAATCCATTTAGCATTCCTATTGAGCGAGCTCTTATGCAAATCGGCTTATCATAAAGTAAACGGAAAAGCAATTTTAACAAAAATAAATAAATTAACGAGTCCCGAGCGATCCGTTAACCATATTGCACGATGAATCAAGTCAAGGCCTAATAACGAACCAAACTATGGACTCAATCCATTAAACATTGCTACCTAATTTTAAGCACATATCACGGTTTTAAAAACTATTCTATCACAGTTTCTTGATTTCTTTCTAATTTCAAAATCATACGGCTGCCGAGACGTGTTGTTAAATATAATCCAGTTACGTGGCGATCAGCTATTGGAAGAGTTGGTGTGACAAATTTAAATACTACGCACTGTATAATTCCAAAAATTGTTTAGTGGAAAAAAAAGGGCCTGAAAAAGAAAAAGAAAAACTTCTCTCTGTCCTCCATTCTCCCTCTCCCTCTCCCTCTCCCTAGAATGTCTCTTTCGTCTCATCCGAGTTCCTCTGTAGCTGAGAGCGAGAGATAGATATAAATTAATTATTTATACACCCGCAAAAATATATACGAACTTTTCTGTGTAGTAGAAACGCTGATTAATTATATGTTTATATAGCGAGGGAGAAGGCATGGGGTGTTTCCGTTGTTATGGAGAATCATCAGTCAAAAAATCAGTGAAAAGGCGAAACAATACCACCAATAATCAATGTAAAGGAGATGATCATGCACAGCTCATAACAGGTTTATATTTTATACGGAACCTATTGGAAAAAATGGGTATTTTTTTTTTTTTTTGAAGAATTTGCAACATTTGTGCTCCCGATTTTGAATGTGGGTGTCCCGGGAATTTTTCTTTTTTGTGAATGATCTTATGTGCAGATACCCAGTTTCTTATTTTTTCTTTGTCCAATTAATTTCGGTGATTTCGCCATTCACTTTGGGGATTTTTTTTGACCTGCATGCGTGTATTTTTCCTGGATTTCGAATCATCTCGAACAAATCATGATTTTTCTTGAATTTTTATTTCCAGGTTTATGTCTACATGTTTATGGATGTTTCTGTGATTGGTCATATTTTATAAGAAGTTTCTAGAGCACCTCTTTTGACTGTTTCTGATGGAATTAATGCTGCTGATTATTGCTGTGCACAAATTATATTTTTGGGAAATTTTTTTTTAATATCTGTTCTTGTTTTGTTTTTCGTTTTGTTTTTATTTTGTCTTTTTATGCAGGTTCTGTGTCTTTTCTTTAAATTATTAGCAAGCGTAGTTGTCCTCGTATTGGTCTCTACTCGTCTTGATGTGAATTTATTGTTTCTTTATATATAATTTCCCATTTGCTCTGTACGTCCTTTTCCGGACTTGTTTAGTGCTATTTATCATCGCAATGTTTGATGATATTTATCATCAACGTGAGGGATAACGAGTTGTGACAGGACCTTTGTTCCATCATGATAAATAACATTTTTCTTGTTCATATGGGCTACAAGTCTCATATTTCCTTTCATATTATTGTTATAGATGCATCGAAGGTGAGCCCACAGAACTGTGTAAAGGAGGAGTCGAAAGTCTTAGTAGATCAACCTCCAGTTGAAAAGGATGCAGATGCTAGTAAGAGGACATCTGCCGATGAAGAGACCAATGCCATTAAAGCACGGAAATTTACATTTGCGGAATTGGTGGCTGCAACAGAGAACTTCAAACCAGATTATTTTTTGGGCGAGGGAGGTTTTGGAAAAGTTTATAAAGGTCATTTGCAGGATAGTGGCCAGGTAAGTGGAACTCGTTTCATATCATGTAATTTCTAGTAGTTAATATGATAAAATTAATTCTTAGTAAAAGTTGCTTCGATGTAGATAGTAGCTATAAAGCAACTGGACCGTAATGGATGTCAAGGGATTAGGGAATTTGTCGTTGAAGTGTTAACATTAAGTATGGCTGATCACCCTAATCTTGTTAAGTTAATTGGTTATTGTGCCGAGGGAGATCAGAGGCTGTTGGTCTATGAGTACATGCTGCTAGGTTCATTGGAGGACCATTTACATGGTAAGGCTCAATCTTGTTCCCTTTTTTTAATATCCTTTTATATATCCCATTATTTTAACAAGACTCGGCAGGTTACTTGCTTTGCTTTATTTTTATAGACCTTCGACCCAATAAAGAACCACTTGATTGGAATAAACGAATGAAGATAGCAGCTGGTGCAGCTAAAGGCCTAGAGTATCTGCATGACAAGATGAAACCGCCTGTCATATATCGGGATCTGAAATGCTCCAACATTTTGCTTGGGGAGGGATATCATCCCAAGCTATCTGATTTTGGTTTGGCGAAAGTGGGTCCTTCTGGAGATCAAACGCACGTTTCCACCAGAGTGATGGGAACGTATGGATACTGTGCACCAGATTATGCAATGACTGGCCAACTGACATTCAAATCAGATATTTATAGCTTTGGGGTTGTTCTTTTGGAGATCATCACGGGCAGAAAAGCAATTGACGAAACAAGAGAAGGCGCTGCGAAAAATCTGGTTGCATGGGTAAGTTTTTGCTTATTACTATTCTTTGCCTCCTGTTGATATGTTTCACAATTGAATAGCCGACATTTCTTGCTCTTGCTTCATGGGGTTTCTTTTTTCTCAAAATATTCTGAAATCTTGTACTGCCCATCTTATCTAGTTGCTTTTGATCTTTTGGTAGATCTAGCAATGAATGGAAGGTGAAATAAGATTCTTCTATACTCGACCACAATTTTATTGGGAACAATTCTTAGTCTGCTCTTATTGTTGTATTAGCCTTTTTGGCTTCTTCAGATAATGAACTGGTCCTGTGTAATTGGTTTTCTTAGATCAAATTTACTGCAATATCTCGCAGCCATTGATGAAGACTCCCTAATTGTTTTTGATTTTTAATAAGAAAGTGAAAATTATATCCGTGCACTTTCAATTCTCTATATGAATGTTCGTTTGTGTTGACATGCTTGAGAGGTGTGTAATATTATTTTGTTAAGTTCTTATAGAAATTATTTGCAAAGGTTTACGTAAAATTCTCTTCAAGATATGTAATT
Source organism: Fraxinus cuspidata (assembly GCA_903798385.1). Lineage (NCBI taxonomy): Eukaryota > Viridiplantae > Streptophyta > Magnoliopsida > Lamiales > Oleaceae > Fraxinus > Fraxinus cuspidata. Next base: position 8,295 of record CAIGRP010117651.1, read on the forward strand.
CCCTATCTCGAATTGTTTCTAATATTAGGGTTCCTCCACCTAAGAAATGCTGCATTGTTGGATGATTTTACCATATTTATTTTCTGATTTTGAAGATCGTGTCTTGGATTCATGTTTAATATATTACAGGACAAATTTGCATTTAAGAATGCATGAGCTATGCAGGAATCTTAGCCCGCTGAAAAGTAAGTTCTTCTACCAGACTTACGATTACAACATTCCGTTTCGTTTGCAGGCCCGGCCATTGTTCAAGGACCGAAAGAAATTCTACAAAATGGCAGATCCAGTACTCCATGGACAATATCCTGCGAGAGGCTTATACCAAGCCCTTGCAATCGCTGCTATGTGTGTCCAGGAGCAACCTAACATGCGGCCGCTCATTGCTGATGTCGTTACAGCATTGAATTACCTAGCCTCCCAGTCATATGATCCTAAGATCCATCAATCCCAAATTCCACAGAGCCCGTCTTCCCATATGTTTAAAGGAGACAACAAGCAAGAACCTTTTATTGGTGACTAATATACCTGTTTATCAGAATTTGTACCACACATGATAACAGGTGCTGCTTCATAATCATACCATTACATTACTATTTACAACTGCAAAGATAATGTCTTTGTGCACATATTCCTCCATAAATGACAGCATAAGGTAATATTCTAATGCATGTTACTTTTCTTGCTACGACGATATGGAATGTTCACTTTCTTAATCTTTCTTTAACCCGGCCCCAAGAGAGGCAGGGTGCACCTAAATGGGTGGGTGCGTTAGGGAGAGGAGCAGTTGACAAGAATTTTTTCATTTTTATTTTCGTTATTTATTTTTTACTTTTACTAAATATAAGTAAAAATTGACTTTCTAAAGGAGGCTTGGACATGCACTTGTCCTTAGGTTGATCAAATATAATAAATTTTTGGAGCAACTTGCTACTTATGCCATAGGTTTGGACTTCCTCTACAATTTTTCCATTTCCTATAGTACACTATTTGGTGTAAGTTTGTGATATACTTTTAATTATTTTAAACAATCCAGAAGTTGGTTGAGTAGTTTGTCTGTAATATGTTAGCCATTTTTTAAATTTTGAGTAACTTTTTCTTCAGATATTGAGCATTAATATCACACACACACGAAAGACTCAATGTGCCCTTGAGTCGGTTCCAAGAATGTCGTTGCTTACTACTTAACGTGACTTTTGCATGGACTTTATTGTAGAGTTACCTAACACAACCAATGCTCCCTGTGATGTAACATTGCTTATCAAAGAAGTCTATGACATTGTTTTTCTATTGATGTTGAAATTGTTGCCTATTAATTAGTGTCATAATGATTCAGCTCACACCTTTTGATCATATTCACTATTTTCATCTTGCAATCAAACTGTGAATCTTTATATAATGAAAATTACGAGCTCCTTGAGGATGAATATTGTTGGCACAAATATTTTAATGGAGTATTTTGCTTTGTTTCATGTTGCTACCAGGCTTTATCTTGAATATTAAGAAGAAATTTCATGTTGAATCGCTTGACAATTATGTTTACGTATTTGAGTGGCAATCACATTGGAGTAGATGTCATTTTTTTTAGTAACATAATTGTTACTTTGTCCAATGCTCCAATGTTCGTTTCATTTGTTTCCCTATGATAATTATGTGGTCCAATATGTCGTTTTCCCTTTATCTATGGTGGAGCTTAGTCGATTTCATCGTTGCTGCCATCTGGAGGTCGCATCAATACTTGATCCAAAAGATAGATTGCTTCCCTCGAAAAGGTGGTTGCAATCTACCTTGCTGAAGTAGAGTTCTGTTAAGGTTTACCTTGGGGAAGATATACCGTAGTCTAGATTTGTAACTACACGCTGGGTTATTTCATCATAGACAGGGTATTGAATTAAATTGAAAGATTGAAAGTGTTGACCTCAAAATCTGGACGATCCCAAAGTCGACAAAACACCACCCCCTTTCCGTCCACCTCTAAAGCTGCAGAACATTTAGGACACTTAAAGAGTGCAAGATTGTTTAACAGGAAGGGGTACACTTCAGTGCAACAATCATTTGCACTCCGACTTTGAAGTCAAAATATAAGAATTGATCTAGGGCTGGCAACGGTTCGGGGTCGGTTCGGTCAAAATCATAACCGCACTATCAAATTTTTGGTCATACCATAACTGCACTATAACCACGTAAGTCGGTTCGGTTCGGTTAATAACCACGAAAATAATTTTTTTTTTATAATTCCAAACTCCAACCGTCAAATTGAACAAAAAAATATTATGAAGAAAAATCAATAAAAACAAAAACACAATATTAAGCCAATTTAGCAAACAATATCCCAACTTCCAAATACAAAATTCGAATTTAACAAACAATATTATCAACATAAGTCAAGACTCTTAAAAGCATAGGTCAATCTTCATTCTAAATATTTGTTGTTTGCTAAATATAAGAACCAAATCTATGTTCTTGAAAGACAAAAAAAATAATCGAAGGAAACTCAATTCCAATTTCTATTCTTGCAAATAAAAAAAGGGTACGATTTTATAGATAAACCAAAATCAATGGCACCACAACACAAATTGCACAAGTTAATACTCATTGTATGACATCTTCCATCATTTATGGTATATCTCGATACACCAATAACATAATGAAAACAATACGAGGGAGATAATATCAATAACATGCCATTGTCTAATTTATTGAAAATGAAAAAAAAAAAAAAAGTTCGTGTTCAGACAGTCCAGTTCTTACACAGATGAGCTTAGCCATTATATTTAAAAGTTTCTTTTAAATAACCACAAGTAAACATGGCTATATCATCAGATTCATCACCTAAATCCTAATCACTTAGGGGTTGGGCAAGCTGGGAAAAATGGGCGATTGAGGTACGGAGCTGCGAAAACTTACGGGATGATTGGCGTAACTGACGGGATGACTGAGGAAAAGGCATGAACTGAGTGGAGCCGGCCGAGATTGGGAGAAATAGAAGGCGGAGGCGGATTGAGGAATGATGATTCAAATTTCACTATTTCAAACTTTCAGTGGAGAGCCCGGAGACGGGAGAAGCCTAGAAGGGTTGGAATGAATGAAGGATTGAAGGGTAGGGCCGTGTGGGAAATAGTAATGGGCTTCACTGCTTGGGTCCGTTTTTAAAAAAAATGGCTGAGCCCAAGAGATCAAATTTGCCCAATTAATTTTGTGAAAGATTAATGGAAAGCTCAATTGTCTAAATAATTTTTTTTAACGGGTAATCGGTTCGGGGTGAGGCACCATCGCTAAATACCATACCTGCACCACCCCGAACGGGATCATTAAAATCAAAACCATAACCACCCCATTGCACCATCGGTTCGATTTTTTTTTTTTTTTTGCCCCATTCGGTTCGGTTAACCGCGGTTTTCGATTTTAACAATTTGAATTGACATCCCTAAATTGATCTATTATTACATGTAGCTGTTTGTAGTTGATGTGAAATATGTACAACTTCNTTTTTTTTTTTGCCCCATTCGGTTTGGTTAACCGCGGTTTTCGATTTTAACAATTTGAATTGACATCCCTAAATTGATCTATTATTACATGTAGCTGTTTGTAGTTGATGTGAAATATGTACAACTTCAGTTAAGTAAATGACAAGCTTCATTTATTGACTATCAGTCCATCGATTTTGTTAGTCTAGGTATTGGATGGAATTATCCGATTTAACAAAATTAATTACGATTACTTGATTGACGTTAGAGTAAAATATAGTCACATGAATGGAATTTATCATTCGGTTGTGCTTAAAAATTACTTAAGTAATTTTGAAAATCATATTTGGCAAAATAAGTAATCTAAAAATTTTGACACAACCGAATATGGTTCTTCAGATAGATGTCTTTCGTGGGCAAAGCTAAGAACTACATTGCTCCAAGAATGCCAGTATTCATGATAGATAGAGTTCAATTTTCCAGAAAAATATGAATACAATGTTCATGTTGGATAAATTGATGCATGAATTAGAATTATGACTTATCAAAATCATGATATGCGCACAAATTTTGACTAGCTAAAATGTAGAAATTCGAAGGAGATGGAATTGAATTGAGGTATGCGAATGCAAATTTATTTAAGATATATTTCGCCCCTACACTAGTGCTAATAAGATCAAACAGATGTCTGTCTTTCAAGATACAACACTTCCTAATTTTATCAGGTGATTCAACGCTTGATTGTATCCTTCTAGAACGGAAGATATCGAATATTAAATATCAGTGTTCTAAAAAGCGCTTAGCCGGGAAGCGTGATGAAAACGCTTCGCCTTGAGTCTAAGCGAGAATTAAGTGGTTAACATTGTTGCGGCACCTAGTCGGGAAGCGTGATGAAAACGCGTAGCCTTAAGTCTAAGTGGGAATTAAGCGGTCAACGACAATGTTAACCACTTAATGCTCGCCTACATGTTCATATGTGTGCCTGAGGCCCAAATTTTAAAGGAGCCCAGTTTTTTCCTTTTTTTAAAAATAAAACACACAGAAGAAGATATTAAATTATATTTCGATAAAGAGTTAGATTAGATAAGATATAAGCTATAAGTTATCTACGATTTGTAATTATGATTTTGAAACTTATCTTTATGTAAGAATTATTAAGTAAATACACTATTTCTTAATTTTAGATGTTTGGTATGTATCATTTAATTTGTTTGAATTATTGAATTTTTTT
>CAIGRP010117657.1:0-32206 GCA_903798385.1 Fraxinus cuspidata
TATGTGTGTTTGATGTCGTGATGATCTTCATTTGAGCGATCTTCAACTTCTTTGATTAGCCAATTTTCGTTCAATGACTTTGACTCCATTTGCCAATTATGAAATTAAATTAACAATTAAGTTAGATAAACGAATTTTGTTTGTTATAATCAAAACATACGGTCAACATCGGGTACGGGGGGTCATACTAATCAACCCAGATAGACGTACAGAAGTACAATGTGCACACCGATTCGAGTTTGATGCTACAAACAATGAAGCAGAATACCAAGAAGTTGTAATTGGGCAGGGGCTTGCCATTAATCTTGAGCTTGAACATATAAAAATTTTCAGTGATTCGAAACTAGTGGTTGGCAAGATTGAGGGGACATTTGAAAGAAAGGATGAGAAGATGCTATACTGCTTGAGAGTTCATGATCTTCAAAGACAATTCAGTAGTTGTGAAATTATAAAGATATCCCGAACTGAAAACTATAAGGTCGATGACTTGTCCAGACTCGTCTTCATGGAAATTGATGGTCTTGACAGAATAGTTCACGTCAAATTTGTAACAGAGCTGAGCATAAGTCAAGCACCCTCTGTCATGGACATCGAGGACGAGCCTTACTGGATGGACCCAATAGTTGATTTTATAACTAATGGGAACTTGTTGGATGATCCACGGTTGACAAGAAGCGTTCGAGCTCAGGTACCACGGTATTGCATGATCAGGGGAGTGTTATTTCGTTGAAGTTTTATGCTTTCGTACCTTCGGTGCCTCAAACCTTCAGAAGCAGCCTAAGCCCTAGTAGAAGTTCACAAAGGTGTGTGCGAGAACCATCAAGGAGCTCGGGCTCTAGCTTTTAAACTTATAAGGTATAGATATTACTGGCCTACCATGAAGATAGATGCTATAAACTACGTTAAGAGATGTGATAAGTGCCAAAGGTTCGGCAATGTCATCCAGGCTCTAGCCTTTAAACTTATAAGGTATGGATATTACTGGCCTACCATGAAGATGGATGCTGCAAACTACGTTAAAAAATGTGATCAGTGTCAGAGGTTTGGCAACGTCATCCATTCTCCAACTGAGGACCTCACCTCCATCCATTGTGCGACCCCATTCAAGCAATGGGGCGTGGACATCCTCGGCCCCTTCCCACTTGCCCGAGGGAAATTGAAGTTCTTAGCAGTAGCTGTAGAGTATTTTACCAAATGGCCCGAGACCGAACCCTTAGCCAACAGATCAGAACCCAAGCTTAAGTCATTCGTTTGGAAGTCCATCATTTGTAGGTTTGGGATACCCAAGGTCCTAATAACTGACAACGGGAGATAATTTGATAACCAATCATTCAGGAGTTTTTGTACCAACTTGGGGATTGACCACCGCCTAACATCAGTCGCGCGTCCTCAAAGGATGGCCTAGCAAAGGTTACAATTCGGATCATCTTGCAAGACCTCAAAAAGAGGCTTGGGGAAGCTAGAGGAGCGTGGCCGGAGGAGCTATCTTCCATACTTTGGACATATAGAAATCCCACGAGACCACAACGGGAGAAACTCCTTTCATGTTGGCATTTGGGGTAGAAGCTACACTTTCGATCGAGGCCAGACTGCCGAGCATTAGGAGAACTGAGCCCACGTTCGACGAGCACACAACAGAACACCTCGACCTCCTTGAAGAAGTAAGAGAACAAGCCTCCATAAGGGTTGCATCTTACCAGAACATAACCGCTAAGCACTTTAATAGCAAAGTAAGATCCAGGAAGTTCAGAGTTGGAGATCTCATGGTAAGAAGAGCCGAAGCAGTAGGTCATGCTCCAGGAAAGCTAGGAGCCCTTCGGGAAAGGCCTTTTAAAGTCATAAAACAAGTCCGCAAATGAGCATACAGCTTAAGAGACAACTCGGGAAGACCACTCCCTAGGCCTTGAAACCCTGATAACCTGAAGATTTATTACAAGTAGTATTTACTTAGTGTTTGTTTTTCTTTTTACTTTTTACTTTATTAGGCTTGCATGCCCTGCGTCTTCTTTGCTTTTCAATAGTCAGGCCTGCGAGCCCAAGTTCAATGTTTAGGAAAGATAAGTCCGTTAGAATAATTAGAGCCTAGATTTTATCCCAAATAAAATATCTTTAAATCTCAAAACAGTCTCAAAGCCTTGCCACCGAGCAAGCATCTCAAAGCCTTGCCTTGGGCAAGCATCTCAAAGCCTTACCTTGAGCAATCATCTCAAAGTCTTACCATTGGGCAAGCATCTCAAAGCCTTGCCTTGGGCAAGCATCTCAAAGACTTGCCTTGAGCAATCATCTCAAAGCCTTACCACCGGGTAAGCATCTCATAGCCTTGTCCAAAGCAAGCACCACAAAGTCTTGCCCAGAGCGACGACCTCAGTCTCGCCATCGAGCATGAACCTCGAAGCCTCTCCCCGTGGACCATATTGAATAACTCGAGCCTGAAATTTGAAGATATAATAACTTTGAATGTTCGAGTTTTTACACTCCTCGGGTTACGAGTTTAACATTCCTTGAGTCTTACAATCGTCGGGTGAAACTGTGAATGTTCGAGTTTTTACAACCCTTGAGTACAACACTCGTCGAGGGAATCTTTGAATGTTCGAGTTTTAGACTTATCGGGATACGAGTTTAACACTCATCGAGTTTACATTTGTTGTGTTCATAACTTTGAATATTAGAGTTCTTTATATATTCTAGGGCTTAAGGGCCTTAAATCCTCAAGTTTTTAACACATTAATTAAAATGATCAAGAATTCAGAGCTCGAGTTTATAACTTACTGACAATAGTGCATGAGCGTCAAACATCAACAATCACAATTACGCTCGAGCACTGATCGAGCTTATAAAAGAAACATTCAAAATCGAGCAATGTACTTGGGAAAATTAAAAAGGAAACATTGTTTCAGCCATGATCAGGCAATATACATCATCAAAAGTAAGAATATACGAAATATAAGTTCTAATCTAGGTCGGGGTTCGACGGCTGATCAACAGCACCGTCTTCAACATCGGCACCGTCATCGACCACCGTCTCATCGGATGCTGATAGCTCGAGACCATTGGTAACCTCAGGAACTGACCTGAAGTCTTCAGGGTTGACATCAGGATGTAGGCCTCAAAAGTATGCCCGGGCTTGTTTGAATGCGTAGTTGTAAGACCCCAACGCGTACTCTCCCTTAATCGATAAAAATTCCTCACTAAAATCCTCGATCGCGAGGTCCCGAGCATTAGTAAGCTTCGCTTCAAATTCCTTCGTTCTCTGCTTGAGATTGAGCTTAGCATCCTCTGCCTCATCCTTGGCCACCCCAATTTCATCACGAGCTTTCCTAAGCTCACTTTCGAAAATGGCCATTTTATGATCTTTGGCTCGGTGCTCGGCCTCAAGCTCTGAAATCCTCTTCTCCCTCCTCTCGATGACTTCAACTAAGTTAGTTGTTTATGAGCATCATCCATACCCCATAATGCTAGACCCTGAGCTATGCTCAGTGTCTAAAAATGAATGCCCGAGGATAAGCATCATTTCCAAAATACAAACTGAGAATGCATAAAATAAAACCCACATTTACCATCATGGCTTCAAGTGTGTTCATCCCGGCGTCGACGTCGATGTCTGTCATGTAACGAGCCACAATGCTCGGGATGAGGGTGTATCTTCTGTAGTTCTCAAGCATCGAATTGGTCGGTGGAACAGGCTCATCCTCCAGGTCAACAACCTCAGGCGTTCTCCTCGGAACGAAATGCCTCCTTTCGATCATCAGCGATGATGTTTGAGACTGGTAGCCCGAAGTTTCCCGGAACCCCTCACAGCCACAGTTGGGAGCTGATCATGTGCTCTCTTCTTACCCTTTTCAAACCCGAAGCTTAAGCCTGAGGGCCCTGGGGTTTCCTTAGGGCTACATCTTTGAGGGCCGACGAGTTAAACGTTATCTCGAGCTCTACAATCACAAAATCACAAAGCTAGTTACTCGAGGGCATTGTTGACATAAATACAAGTTACTTCATGATAATATCCTACCCTCGACGCCTTTCACATTTGCTATATCGAGGATATCGTCACCGAGAAGGTGATCCAAGTCATAGGCCAGTGGCTCGAGATCCTCTACCCTCTGCCTATCCCTCTCGAGAACTTCAAAGTATGCCTGGCCCTCATTAATCGAGCAGTATCAGGCACCATCCATTTGGGGTTGAATGGATGGTCGGGATCTTGAGGAGTTATGAAAAAGAACCTCCATTTTCACCCCTTTAACGAGCTCGGCATTTTTGGAATCTTAAATCTACCTCAGGTTGACAAGTAAACAAAAAAGTTGAAACTTGAGAGGAATTTGAGCTTAAAAACCATTCTTAAGAGGTCAAGCCTAGGGTTTATCGATAAAGCCCTACATGCTATAAAAAAATAAGTTATCATCCTCCATCCATTCGGAACGAGTTGTCCATGGCACATATTGTGCTCAAACAGGAACTCGATGAAGAAGGGATGGAGGGGACACCTCATCCTCCCTTTAGAGTATCTTTGAAAAAAGCCCACTCCCCATCCCGTCACTTGTTACCCTATCTTCGGGACCCGGGGACCAACGTCATATAAGGGCATCAATCCGTACTCCCTAGCGATTTTGACGACTTCGTGCTCTTTATACCTACCACGAAGGTCGGGATAACTGCAGTCGGCCTACTATCTAGAGGGACGGCCATTGGAATTATAGAATATCTTACATCTTCGGGAGAATAACTCGAACCCGAGGAATAGCCACTAGACATCTCTAAAAAGAAGAACTTAAAAAGCTTAAATTATCTAAAATAGGTCACGAGCTCTTACCTGAGTTCTAAACCCAAGGTTGTTCGAGGATTCTTGTAGGAGTATAAGATGACAAATGGTATGGGGTAAGGGGAGTATTTAAAGAGGTTTGAGAAAGTCAAAAGGTCCCTTCATCCTAGCCATCCATCCTAGACACGTGGCGGTCATCCAACGAATGGAGTACTATGGGCTCAGGAATCGAGGCCACGTGGCATCCATCTACTCGTAAACCTCCTTCTCCTCGAGCACTCTTATAGAGATGAACTTATCATACCTATGGCTGATCATGCCCTTTTTTAGGATAACCAGTCCTACTTATAGGATGATCATTGCTGAAGCCGATCATTCCCTACCTAACGTTGATCATGCCCTTATTTAGGCTGATCAGTCCTAATTTTAGGATGATCATGCTTAAGGCTGATCATCCCCTACCTGAAGATGATCATGCCATTCTTTAGGTTGATCAGTCCTAATTTTAGGATGATCATGCTTAAGGGTGATCACTCCCTACTTGAGGTTGATCATGCCCTTTTTTAGGCTGATCAGTCCTAATTTTAGGATGATCATGCTTAAGGTATATCTTAAAAAGGCCGATTGAGCCTTTCATCTCAAAATTGGCACGACCTCGACCAATCACCCGAGGATCGGTGCTCGTTCCTTATAATGAATGTAAACCCACCCCAGAACCTCAAGGCGAGCCTCTGGCCTGGATGCACGGGGGCCAGTGACAAATTGTATATCCCGAGGACTCTAAGGCCCGAGGAGTTTATACCTCGTAAAAGGTAAGGTTAGTCCTCGGGATATACTCCTCGGTATATCTCGCGAGGATGTGTTTCCCCGATAGTCTTTAGACCACCTTCGGGTTACGACTTTTCATGGGATTCGAGTCCTGTTTTTAGTATGCTACCTTATCTTGAAAGAACTCTACCGCCAGAGTTCTGTTTTAATCCAAACACTTGGAGAATATAGGATCAAGCAAGTTATAACTCTTAAAGGTGTTAGAATTCCTAAGAATCCTAACCGTGCAATCCCACCAGTAATGCACTACCTACCTCTATAAATACACCATTCCAATTCATTATTAAGGTACGCTTTTAACATTTAGTTTTTAGCACTCACACTTTTCTTATTCTCTCTCTAACTTAAGCATCGGAGGGACGACAAGGACACATCTCGACGCCTTTGCTCTTTCTCAGTCGTCGAGCTTGAAAATCATCAGGTACAATTTTTGGTAGCATCAGTAACTATATAATTTTAAAATGTTTTTCGCGTTATTGTATTCTATAGATTTAAAACTGATCAATATGCTTATTGAGAAATAAAATTGATTGGATATGAGTGATGAAGAATGTGGATGAACGAGAGGTAAATGAGAAGTTGATTTTTAATCAGTTTGTGCATGCTCCTGAAGTTGGAATGTATTTTGATTCATTGGAAACCTTTTTGAGTGCTATAAAGAATATGGGAAACAAGAAAGATTTGGATTTATAAGACAATCGTTACAATCACAAGGGAATTTAAAATTTGTTTACAGCTCATGTTTTCAAGGTCTCAAAAACAAAATTGCCTCAATCCTAATCTATTGACAAAAAGTGGGTGCAAAGAAAAAATCAATACTTCCATATTTAGTGATGGAAAGTGCAAGATTAATTAAATTATACTTGAGCACAATCATGGTTTGAGTCCACAAAAATCAAGATTTTACTCATGCAATAGGAAAATTAGTATTGGTGCTCAAAGAAAACTTAGATTGAATGATCGAGCTTGAACTGGTGTGGTAAAGAATTATCAATCATTTGTAGTGGAAGCTGGGGTCATGATAATGTCCTCTTTTTAGGAAAATATTGTAGAAATTATATTGATAAGAGAAGAAGATTGAGACTTGGTATCGGAGATGCTGAAGCAGTTCATAATTATTTTGTTCAGATGCAAGCAAATAAGTCAAGTTCTTTTTATATGATGGATGTAGATGACAATGCTCGAATTAGAAACTTATTTTGGGCTGATGTAAGGAGTATGGCGGCATATGAAGAATTGACTATATGGTTACATTTGATACAACCTACTTGACAAATAAGTATGAATTGTCTTTTGCACTTTTTGTGGGTGTGAACCACCATGGACACTCAATTTTATTTGGATGTGGATTACTATCGAATGTGGACATTGCAACATTCATTTGGTTGTTTCGTACTTGGCAAGCATGTATGTTGGATGTTTACCGAGCGCCATAATTACATATCAAGATAAAGCAATTCAGAAAAAGGTACTAGAAAATTTAAGGGGCTATAAGATGTACGAAAATAAAAAAATGCCTTGCGTAATGTTGTTTATGAATTTCATTAGTGAGTTCTATCTTTGTGAAAATGTGTGGTTTGGTAATTTGTATAAAGATAGGCATTGCTGGATTCTTGCATTTGTAAAGGACACATTTTGGGTTGGTATATCAGCCACACGACGAAGAGAAAGTATATATGCATTCTTTGAAGATTACGTAAACTCAAAGATAACATTGAAACAATTTGTCGAGCAATATGATAATGCTTTAAGAAGCAAGATTGAAAAGGAAACTCGTGAAGATTTTCAATCTTTTGCTACAACGATTCCATGTGTTACACATTACGAAATAGAAAATCAATTTCAAATTGTGTTCACTAATTCAAAGTTCAGAGAATTTCAAAAAGAGTTGTTAGGTAAATTATTTAGTGAAGTTTCTTGTGTATATGAGAAAAATGGGTTATTTGATGTGGTTGAGGATATGTTGGCCGGAGATAGACACAAATAAGTTCATTTCATAGTTTGTTGCATGAAGAGGAAAAAAAGGTAAAATGTGCTTAAGAATTGTTTGGATTTAAAGGGATCTTATTCAAACATATTTTATCGGTCCTTTTAAAATTAGGTAAGCAAAAAGTTGCAGAAAAATATATCTTTGCACTTTGGAGAAAAGATTTAAAAAGAACTCACACACAAAGGTGAAAGTTACTTATGATGATTGGAAATGTGACATCAAGGCTCGGCATTATCACAAGTTGCAAAAGAAATTAGATGATGTTGCTATCCTGGCTGTCGGTTCTGATAAGAACTAGGCTTTATTGTGCAATATGATGGGTGGATTTCAATCAGCAATAAGTAAGAAAGAATCAACTTTGAAGATTTGTTCTTCGCCAATTACTAATGCTTTCGGTGAGTTATGTACAGCTTCTGGTGAAAGCAATGGACTTCATAGTCCTTTTGCTATTCAAGGGCATCCACCTAAGAATAGAAAAGTCTCCAACATAGAAAAGTTTGTTTCCAAAAAGAAAAAGTGTGGAGACAAAAAAGAAAGAAACAAGTATAAAAAATAGAGGTACACGATTACATATGATTATTCAAATTTATTAAGCCCTTGTTTGTTTCACACTATTTCAACAAGAAAATGAATTTTTTGACCTTTTTTTTCAAAAATGTTTGGCCCATTATGACACAAAATGGTCAACTATTGTGGCTCACAACGGTAAAAATTATACTTAATAGAGGAAACAAATAGGGGCTAAATAATTATAATTTACATATGAAAGTAATTATGATTTTTATTTACCTTCAATCATAAGCAAAAATTGAAAATGGTGCTTGCACGCTAGTTGGAGTTAGCACACAAGAAAGTACAAGTATCGAGGTAATTTTGAATATTATTCTTATAATCTTCAAATTTTATATTATTGTTGATTTTGTATTGTTCAAGTAATGGACAACGATGACCAATTGAGTAAATGTAACTCCCGCTAAGTCAAATAACATCTGCTATGATAGGAAGACCACCGTAATGCTAGCTTGACCATCCTATGCTTGTTTGACTACCTTTATGATAGCTCGACTATCGTTATGCTAGCCTGACGTCGCTATGCTTGTTTGACCACCGCTATGATAGATCAACTATTGCTATGTGAGCTTAACAACTGCTATGCCAGCTCGACTGCTGCTGTGCTAGGCTGATCATTAGTGCCCAAACCGCCTGGACATATTTGAAACTGATTGAAAACCGTTTGAAGGTTATCAACGAGTCCACAATTTAATTTGCATGAAGGTAACCACTTAGCAAGTAGGTAAAAATCGTCTATTGAGTGACGTTCAGCATTGGACCCGTAGATAACAGCCTAGCAATTACACGATGCCAGACACCTATAAATACCTTATAAGTGTGCTCTTTCTCTTTTTTTCTCCCGAAAAAAGAAAAAAAACTTTTCTAGGTATTCTTTTACTGTTCTCAATATCATTCATTTACAAATAATCACTAATTCACCTCGGAGGTAAAACGGGGGAGGAAGCCTCAACTTCTTTTTTGCAGATTCATCGAAGTAGCAAAAGATTCCATATTACGTCTAGGAATTTAGAGGGTTGTATCTTAACTATTTCATTGACGTCATCTGTGGGATCCACTGAACATAAGAGCTATGTAGAAAGACGAACCATGAGTGATACGCATTTGGTCGAAAATACTACAGAGTCGAAATTCGTCGCCCGGGGTCAAGATCCGTCGCTACAACCTCAATATGTAACACATAGTCGTTGGAGCATGTTGGAGACCCAGTTGGCTGCAATGATGACTCTCTTGAAAAGTTGGACATAAAGAGTGCTTGGTCCATCCCATGGTCCACCAAGAGTTTCACCACAAGATACACGTGTACAACCGCCACAAGAGGTTCAAATGGCTGCCCTACCAGTTATTTAGGAAACGATCGTAGACCAAAGGTCCTATGAAGTTACACATCCGCAAGTTTCACATCCTACAGCGGACTTAGAACGTATGATGGAAGAAATGATGACCTAGAAGGTTGATGATGCATTGTCAAGGAAGAAGGATAGGTGATGCAGATGGTTTTGGAGGAAGACCCCTTCGTTCCAGGAATCATGGTAGTCCCTCTACCAAAAGGTTTCAAACAATTGATAATAGAGACGTATGACAGAGTTACAAATGCCCTTGATCATCTATGTACTTTCATTGATATGATGAGGTGGTATGCTGCCATAGATGTTGTAATATGTTGATCTTTTCCTAGGCGCTAATAAGGGAGGTAAGAGATTGGGTGGCTACAATGGCACCACGATCTATCATGATTTTTGATGAGTTCTCCACGAGCTTCGTAGCCTACTTCTTGAGTAGCAAGAGAAAAAGAAAGACTGTTATTCGATTCATGCAAATTGTCCAAGAGAAAGATGAGCCATTACAAGATTTTTTTTTTTAGATTTAGTCGGGCTACTCTTGGCATAAGGGATCGTCAAATGTCGCTAGTGGTGACCACATTGATGAATGGAACCCGAAATTGAGCTTTTAAGATGTCACTCTAGAAAAATCCCTTGGAGTCGATGCATGATATGTTGAAAAAGGGACATAAGCACGTAGATGTTGAGGAAGTATGGAGGGTTACAAAAACTATCAAGAAGGGCAGAAGCCATAAACTCACAAGCGAAAATTACATGATGAGAGAAGATCTGCTGATAGGAACAAGTTGAAAAATGAGCACATGAACAAAAGGTATGCGCAAGATCGGTCAATCAAGCAAAAGCGAGAGGAAGTTAAGGCCTTTACTCCTTTAAACACTCTGCGAGCTAAGGTATTGATGGAAATTCGAGATATTAAAGAGCTTGGTTGGCCAAAACCAATGGCAGCATCCACTAGCAAGAGAAATAAGAGCATGTATTACCACTTCCATAGAGACCATGGGCATGATATGGAAAAATGCATCCATTTGAAGGAAGAGATCGAGTACCTCTTGAAGCAGGGCTCCTGACTAAGGATTTAAAGAATGATCGAGACAAGCAGAAGGTTGATGACCGCTCACCACTAGGGCGTGTGATAAATGCGATAATTAGAGGGATCGCAGTAGATATGTATTCAAGTTCGGCTAGAAAAAGATATGTTCACACAGTTGGGGTTTGTTCCATTCAGAAGAATGGCAATATTCAATCAAAGTATCACTTTTAGTGAGGAAAATTTAATCGGTGTGGCAACCCCCCCCCCCCCCACAATGATGCTTTGGTGATCGTCGGTAACAGAGCGGATTTTGATGTTAAGAGAGTGTTGATCAATGGAGGTAGTGCGGCAAATGTCCTAACTTGGAAAGCATTTGTGGGATTGAAAATTTTCTCGAAAAGATTGAAATCAGTATCCACCCCTCCAAGAATACGGAGGGCCTATTGTTTTACTAAAATAAGCTGTGAAACTTCTGATGACATTGGGTACTTACCCTACAAGCGTAGTGATCTTCCTAAACTTTCTGGTTGTCAATACCCCCATGTCATATAATGCAATCTATGGTCAACCTCTGCTGAATGTTGTTGGTACTATTCCTTCCATTTATCTCCAATTTTGAAATTCCCAACCAGTCCTGGTGTTAGGTTGTAAAGGGCGATCAACAATCTTCAAGAAAATGCTATGTTAGTAGTATACAGGCTAAGGGATCTCCACCAGTTATGATGTTGGATCTTGGGCATCCAAAGGGGCAAATAGAGCCTCTTAACATGACAGAAAAATTTTGGCAGAAGGAATTCAGCATTGGGACAAACTTGAAGTTAAAAGAAAGAGAATAATTGGTGAAGTATTTATCTGACAATTTGGATGTTTTCGCATTGAGCCTAAATGATATTCCAGGAATTGACTCATCAGTCGCTCGACATCATCTTGGCATTTCATCGAGGGCTAAGCCAGTAGAGTAGACGAAAAGAACCTTACCTTAAAATGACAGGAGTATCCTGAATGGTTGACGAATGTCGTTTTTGTGAAAAAAATGAACGGAAAATGGTGCGTGTGCGTAGATTACACTAGGCTGAACAAAGTGTGTCCGAAAGACTCGTACCCGTTACCCAGAATAGATCACTTGGTGGATGCTACGTTTGGTCACGAACGATTAAGTTTTATGGATGTCTTTTCTAGGTACCATCAAATCTCAATGGCCAAGTTGGACCAAGAGAAAACATCTTTCATAATTGACTCTGAAACGTATTGTTATACAGCTATGAGATTCGGTTTGAAAAATGCCGGAGCAACTTATTAGAGAATGGAGAATAAGGTCTTCAAAGACCTAATTGGGAAATTTTATAGAAGCTTATGTCGATGATATGATCGTCAAGAATACCAAGGCTAACAGCCATATGATCGATTTATAGAAAATGTTTGACGTCGCTCGACGAAATAGACTAAAATTCAATCCAAGGAAATGTATTTTTGGAATAACGGGTGGAAACGTTTTAGGTTTTATGATAACAGAGAGAGGCATTGAAGCAAACCCGGATAAGATTCAAGCTAATATAGAAATGAAAAGTCTTGAAAGTAAGAAGAAAGTTCAAAGGCAAACAAGACGGGTAGAGACATTAAATCGTTTCATGAGTCGAGTAGCAGATAATGTGATGAGTCTCTTGAATCCTTGAAGCAATCACTATAGCAGCCACTGATCTTGACTAGGCCGTGCATAAGGGACGTGTTATGTTTATACTTGGCAGTATCAAAGCTTGCAGTCAGTGCATTACTGGTGAAGGAATTTTCAAGGATACAAAGCCAGTCTACTATGTCAGTCAAGTGTTGAGAGATGTAGAAACACTGTATAGCCTTGCAGAGCAACTAGTACTTCGTTGATTATAGTAGTCAGAAAGTTAAGGTCATACTTTCATTCTCACACTATGCAAGTTATGACAGATCAGCCCATCAAGAGATTTTGCATCGAACTGAAACTTCTGGGATGATGTTAAAGTAGGCAATCGAGTTAAGTGAATTTGACATCGAGTTTAAGCAGAGGATAGCTATTAAAGCACAAGCTTTAGCGAACTTTATCGCAGAGCTTACAACCTCACTTGACCATCTCATATGACAAGAACAACGAGTCCTCACACAGTGAAAGATCCGAAATAGGCATCATTATGATAGGAATGAAATGTGAAGAGTTGGAGTATTCATTGAGCTTCGATTTCCCGACAAATAATGACGCTGAGTATGAGGCAATAATCACGAACCTGAGCTTAGCAGCTAGACTTGGGTGTCATCAGTAGAAATTTGCAGTGACTCTTTGTTGATAGTTGAACAGGTGGTAGGAGAATTCGAAGTAAGGAATGGGAAAATGGTAGTTTATTTGATGAAAGTTAGGGACTTGCAAAGAGGATTTGCAAGTCTCAAATAACCAAGATTTCCCATAGAGATAATGAACGAGCAAAAGCTTTGTCTAATCTTGCATCCGCAAACTCAAACAATCTGCCTAACACGACAAATGTACAAGTCTTGTAACAGCCGAGCATTCTGTACATAGTTGACATAGCAAACATATAGCATGAGAAAAGTTGGATGGACCCATTAATCGATTATCTTGTGAAAGATAAATTGCCAAAAAAATGTGTATGAGGTGGGGAGACTAAAAATTTGAGCAGCTTTGTTAACAATTATCGATGGACAGCTCTACAAACAAGGTTTCACCATGCTGTACTTAAGTTGCTTGCGCCCAACTGAGACACATGAAGGTTATTCAACATGCGGGAATTTGTGGCAATCATCAAGGGGCGGCTATCCTCATATTAAAAGTTCTACGACATGGGTACTATTGGCCTAGAATGAAGGAGGATGCCAAAGTTGGTGAGAAAGTGTAATGCATGTTAACGTTATGGGAATTTGATTCATATTCCAACCGAACAACGGTCAGCCATTTTTGGGGTATACCCTTTCTTTCAATGGAGAATGGATATTCTGAGGCCTTTGTCTGTGGCCAAAGGGCAGAGAAAGTTCTTACTAGTAGCCATTGATTATTTTACCAAATGGGTCAAGGTGGAACCTTTGGCCACAATCACAATGGCTAAAGTATAGATTTTCATGTTGAAGAACATTATATGCAAGTTTGGCATACCGAAAGTCTTCATTACCGACAATGGCAGACTATTTGTCAATCATGGCTTCAAGGCTTTCTATGCAAGTTATCACATAGAGTACAGACTCACTTTCATTGCTCACCCAGTCTAATAGGTAGACGAAAGTAACAGTTCAAGCAATATTAAATGAGATTGGAAAAGGAAAAAGGGCTTTGGGCACACAAATGGCTTAATGTGTTATGGGTGTATCACACTACCCTGTGAGAACCAACGGAAAAAACACCTTTCAAGTTATCTTTAGGAATGGAAATTGTTGTTCCTGTGGAAATTTTAAGTGAAACTAGTAGGATGAAAGTCAAGCAGCTCGATATTGTGAAACTCGACCTACTTGAGGGGGTGAGAGAAAAAATAGCTATGATGATGGAGGATGGCGGCTTTAAGTGAAAGGCTGCCCGAATACTTTAATTAAATGGACATACCAAGTGTTTTTTAGCTAGGAGATCTTGTACTAAGGGAGGCAGCAACAACGGGGCACCCTCCATCTAAGCTCGGACCAAATTGGTAATGACAATATGAGGTGATTCGCACCCTTGGAAATGGGGCTTATAGCCTAAAGGACTTGAAAGAAAAACCACTAGGTGTGCTATGGAATACCGAGAATCTCAAGAAGTACTATCAATGATCAACATGCAGGGATTTCAAATCATATGATATTATTTGTAAATATAGTCGTTAGGATGTTTTATTAGTTTTCCTAACATAATGATTAATTTTTCTTGTAAACACAGTCATTAGAATGTTTTATTAGTTTTCTTAATATAATGCATGGTACATGCACACTCTATTGTAATCATTTAATGAAAGGCCTAGGCGGTGGTAGATGTTGAGGGAACTAAATAAGGGCTAGCCTAGTTGGGACATCCCGATGCGCCTACTGAGCCCCTAAATCCAAGTGTTACATTGAAACCCACAAGCAAATGGAATCGTTGTATAAGTAATAAGATTTCTGAGTTAAGAGTATCGTTTTCATGAGAAAAATGTCTAATTTGTAGTTCAATAGCTACCATTAAATTTGAAATGTGATAACATCAAAAGAGTTATAATTTGTTTGTTATTTATTCTAATTCTACTCTAAGAAAACGATAATAAGTGATTCAATACTCTAATGTGAATGTTTGTATTGGATTCATGTATCCCCTATTTTCATCCATTTCAATTCTTAATAATTAATCTATTCAATCCATATATTCTTGACAACAGATAAAGCTAATATGTTAAATGCTCTTTCACAAGATATACAAAACTATAAATAACATGAGACGAATATATTCTTAGTCCAAATTCATATGAACGTCATGCATTTAGTTTAGATTATCAATAAGATTGCATGTGTGAAAGACATTATTCCTAATTCTAATTACACGTGTTGATTTTACAGCATTCTAGACTTATTGTGAATATTTCTACACTATAATAAGCAACTATCTATTCAATAGATGGCCAAACAGTCAAATAGTGCAATGAGTATATAAAATCAATCAAACAACACAAGAACCTCCTAAATTAATATCGTGAATTGATATAAATGAAAAATAGGGCTCAAACACTCATCCAATACAATTGAAAAACTAGTCTAACATGTTTAGAATTAAATTACGAAAGAACAATCGGAAAATCATCACCCTAAAAGAAGAAATAATGAAGAATTGTGAATTTTTCACGTTCTTATGTGAATCTTGAATCCGGATGAAGAATCTTCATTATCCTATTCGCCTTGATTCTATGTTGTTAGCCTTGTTCTTTACCTCCACAATTGATTAGAATCTATGAATTTTTTAGGTCTAAGGAGATTTCTCCATTTTTCACTATTTTTGCATTCTTTTCTCCAATTTTTCATCAAACATCGAGTTTTACTTACAAAACACAATATAACACAAATTAGGTCCTAATTCGTCCAAAAAATAACAAGACATCATTATTTAGGACCCCGAATAAGTGTAGAATCTACACTTATCATTAGGCAAGTTATATGTTAATACTAGAACTTGAATTGTGATTGGATCGTGTGCTGGCCTCAAGTTGCTCGAAGGATAGCAGTGAGCGATAAAGCCAAACAATTGGTTTGCTCAAAATCGCTCTACGGTCTAATAGTGAGCTTTTGAAATCAAAAAATGGTTAAAGTCTCAATCACTAGACATCGTACTCTACATTCCTAGATTGCAGACACATAGCGGTGAGCAACAAAACCAATGAAAAATCGGTTAGCTCAAAATCCACTAATGTCTGGTGGTAAGCCTTTAAAACAAAAAAACGGTTAAGGTTCAAAATCACTATACCTTGCTCTCTATACTTTGAATTGCTTGACAAAAAATGGTAAGCAACAAAAACCAAAGAAATTGGTTAGCCGAAATCGCTGTATGGTCTAACGTGAGCTTTCAAGACCAAAGAATGGTTAAGTCATGTAAACAATAGGTGGTCTAACCTCAGTACAGTTTAAGAGTGGTTTTGATATACATCTGCTCATGTGATGTTCATCTAGCCAAATAAAAAGGAAAATGGGAAGAAAATTGAACGCAATTCAAACCATAGTCATTTTCTGACAAAGAAATCAACCACAGTAGATGCAAAATGTAACATCATGTCCACATCCTGGACCAAGAAAAACTACAGAGTAGTCAAATGACAAAAAAGGAATAACAACGAAGAATGCAAACAAATGATCAAAAAACTAAGCCACTCGGCATGATAGGTCCCTCCACTTCCTCTCCGTAGCACGTTCCAAATGTCTTGGTTTGCTTAGCTACCTTTTCTTTATCTTCACGTTGCAATAGAAATCGATCATAGTCGAAAGGATCGATGGATGGATGCTCAACAGCCACCCATTCTTTAGTAAAAGCGATAGAGGCAACCATCATTTTTGTCCCATATTCATTCTTGTCCTTATTGTTCTCTAAAAAATTCTTGTACTGATCTACGGCATCAATCTAAGCATGAGCCAGGAAGGAGCGCAAGTTATCAATTTTCCTTTCTTGATCACCAATCCGAAACACTATCTCCTTATTGCGAGCCTTCCCAGCATTGAGAGATTTCTTTAATGTTGAATTGTTCTTCTTAAAGTTGTTTGCTTCCTTGTCCTTGTCCTCTTCAAGAGCTTTTAACTTAGCCATTGAAAGCAGCTCGCCCTAATAAGATAGGCTTGCATGGCCAAAACATGTCAGACAAATAGGAAAAACAAAATACAAATGTCACGTAAACTTAGAGGTATGAATATAAACAAAAATAAAGAAGTAGAGCAAGAAGAATACCTTTCTGTTGTAAACTACCAAAACCTCTCCACATCATCTACTCAGCATCTAGCTAAAGCTCTAGCATGATCAGACATGATGAAAGCATCGACCATATTAACTTCACGCTCACATATAGTAAGAGAAAATCTAAGATCTGGAAGTGGAGAATAATTGTTCTCAAATATGATCTCGTCAGGACTCAAGTTGCCCCCTCCAACTTCATGCAGTGGGATGGCTTCCGTGGGCTCTTCCAATGATTGAAGAGATCTCCTGTCAGTGCATTTTCCTTTTCTCTTACACATGACCTTTTTCTTTTTAGAGGGGCAGGGGATGACCCCTCATCACTCTCAGGCTCAGGTAGCGAGCTCAAAACTCTTTCCAAGTCGAAGGCCATACCTATATTTACACATCCAAGCAAATCAGGCACAAATGCTAACAATTGAATATATACACAATACGAAAACAAGAGCTATAAAAAAGGTCCTACCAATAGGTCGACCAATCCTACTGTCAACGTCTTCCTCATTATTAAGACTTGAGATAGAAGGGACGAGAGAGTTGGTAAGCGAGTCAGTTGTTGAATTTGAGAATTCAAAATAAGAGTAGGTTCAACATGACTATTGAAAAGGTAGATTTGGGGAAGTTTCCAATAAGTATTGAATGGACATTGGCTTTCGGAAGGTCATACTAAGAAAAACCGAGATTCCACCCACTATTAGAATTTCTATACTTAGGAATAGGAAGAGGAACCCTGGTAGTGAAGTAGACAATGCATTATATTGGGGTAAATTGTGCAACTCGAACACACCTAAATAACTCGATGGATGGCGCAATTTTTTCACTAAGACAAATGTACAAGAAGTATATTGCTTTCCTCCATGCATTAGGATTTATCTGACTCGAGGTAAGATGTAATTCGTTGAAGATTTAGATTAAAAAAAAGGATGAAGAGAAAACCTCAACATCCATCAAAACAATCTTTGTACATAGCAATCTCGCGAGGATCTGACTCGAGAAGCTCTTTTTTGGGCCTAGGGGCTCTATATACATAATCGCGTGTACCTATCAAGTAGTTGGTCCAATTTCGCTAGACAATTATGAGAGCTAGATTCTTTTAGGATATCAAGAACTACCACCTTGCACATTGGATCCCGTCCAATATCAAATTCATAATTTGGAGACTTGAAAGAACCGATATGATTTTTGGGGAAATGTGGAATAAAAATGAAAGGGTAGAAAAAATCAGGACGATTATCAACGGTTTGGGGGGACGATCTGCCACCAGGGTCGATCAACCCCAACAGTGAAACTAGTCAGTCAACCAGCCAAGGGGCTGGTAGATTAACACCTTCTATCACTTTCATATTCACTCTCACCCCGACTAGACGTCCAAAAGGATGATTTTGAATGTTCTTGGCTAGATGATGATGATGATCATGATAGAATAACTTTATACATTGGAAAGTAATGACAAACTACTAGAATTTTAAGAAAAATGAGAATAGAAGAGGATGTTACCTTGAGAATGAAGGAGGAAAAACACTTAGAGTTTGCAAAGAGGAGAAAATATGAAAAAGAAAAATGAGACTCTTTTATCTTTATATAGAAAAACTTAATGGGTGCCAAAAGCCCAAGCCCATTAGTTGACCTACTTATTAATTTTAACTTTTACGAAATTCTCTGCTTCACGATATTGTCAAACGAAATTTCCTACTTCTCAATATAGTCGATTCATTTACATTAAAAAAAATATTTGCAACGTAAAATTGCGAAAACGCTACCTCTTAACAATAAACATAGGTAAGAGGTAGAGGTGCTAGTGATACTATATGGTTCAAGTAATGGACAACGATGACCAATCAAGTGAAGGCAACTCCCGCTATGTCAGATAACTTTTGGTATGATATGGAGACCACCGTAATGCTAGCCTGACCGTCGCTATGCTTGTTTGATTACCGCTATGATAGCTTGACTATCGCTATGCTAGCTTGACCGTCACTATGCTTGTTTGACCACCGCTATGATAGATCGACTATCACAATGCTAGCCTAACTATCGCTATATCGACCTGATTGCTGCTGCGCTATGCTGATTATTAGTGCCAAAACCGCCCGGACATCCTTGAAATTGATTTAAAACCGTTTGACTATTATCACGAAGTCCACAATTTAATCTGTAGATGGAGGTTAACCACATAGCAAGTGGGTGAAAACCGTCTGGTGAGTGGTGTGCAGCACTTGACATGTGGATGATAACTGCCTAGCAGTTACACAATGCCATGCACCTATAAATACCTCATAAGCGTGCCAGTAGGCTCTCTCTCTCTTTTTCTCCCCCAAAAATATACTTTTTCGGGTATTCTTTCAATGTTCTTAAAATCATTCATTTACAAATAATACTAATTTACAAGCCGGAGATAAGACGAGAGAGAAAGCCCCAGCCTCTTTTTTTGAAGTTAATCCGAGTAGCAAAATGCCCAGAAATTCAGAGGGTAATATCTTAACTATTTCAATTGTGGTGATGTTTTTAAATTTTATTTTCAATTTATTAGACTTTTTGAACAGGAAACACAAGCATTTACATCTAAACGTTTTCACATCAATGATATGGCAAGATTTGGTCAACGTGTACCTTAATTTCAATACTTACCACCTTACAATCTGAGGCATCCTATTTTATCAAATTCCTTAGTGAACGCTCAAGGTAAATAAAGATCCTTCTGTAATATCATTTGATTATTTTATATGTGTGTTAATTTTTTTTAACATCAGGTCATGGGTACATTATAATCCCTACATTAAGCAGGATGATGGTACTGGCATGTAATTTGAGTAAGGTAATGATAATTTTCAATTCAATCACTATATATGCCTTGAATCAAAATACTATTGTATTAAATCTTGTTGAAAAACAGGAGTTTATGCCGGCTGTATTTAGATGGTGTTTTAGAATTTTAAAGCAGATGCAACGACCATGATTTGCCATGGTGGATATCAAAAAGTAGATTAGGTGTGTTTGACCCACATTATTTTGAAAGAATGTATTTTGAAATAGTATATTGATGGAGAATGTGTGGTTAAAAATTAAAGAAAAGTTTTAGATTTGTATGGAATATTATTTTACAGGAGAATGTGTGACTGAAAATGAATGTTAGTTAGTTACTTATGTGCTTAAATTTAGGTAATTTTATATTCGCTTCAAATAAACAAAACAATTTATGCATAAAATTAATTTGTTAATAAAGTCTTAATTCAATATAAAAAACAAAATGGAACTTTTTAGTTTCCTCTGGTTTTTTATTGAATAATAATAATAATAATAATAATAATAATAATAATAATAATAATAATAATAAATTTTCCTAATTTTGGGTGAAAGAATGTATTTTGAAATAGTATATTGATGGAGAATGTGTAGTTAAAAATTAAAGAAAAGTTTTAGATTTGTATGGAATATTATTTTACAGGAGAATGTGTGGCTGAAAATGAATGTTGGGAAAATAAATGTTAAAAAAAATAAGGCTCAAACAAGGACTAAGAGTATATAGGGGTACCAAACGGGCCGAGCAGCTCGTCGGCTCAGCCGCTCGGCTAATAAAAACAAGGCTCGTGAGCGCTTTCAAATTGGCCGTTTTGGTTTTTTTAGTCTATATATACTTCAACCCATTTCAAAAAAAATTTCACACAACATTCCAACAATTCTCACTTTCTTCTACATCTTAATCTCACTCTCTTCTACATTTTCATTTTCATTTTTACCTTCAACTTCAATTATTTAATTATTCAATATCAATTGTCATTTATCACACTATAATTTTACAATTACAATCTTATATATCAAATTTCTTTTAATTCTTGATTTCTTCCATACTCTCTTCTACTTATTTATTTATTATACATTACATCACAATTCGCAAATGGATCAACACTCATTTGTTGTGGGATTGTTCAGAATCGGAGGCGAATCAACTGTGACACCACAAAGTCAATTACAAAATGAAATTTTCACTCTGAACGAAGTACCCATTTCTGAAAATATTCTAGAGTAGCGTGCTTATGGAAGTAGTAATTCAATTGATTTGGATGACGTTGATGTTCCTGACGCGAAACATGAGGAGAAACATGTATTAGATATTTCTGATGCAAGAGAGAAAGCAAAGGGGAAAAAAAAAAGCAAAATGTTGGAATCACTTTAAATTGATTTCATCGGGACGTGTAGTTGATGGAGTCCTAGAGTTTAAAACAATTTGTAAATATTGTCAACAACGTTTGGCATGACAAAAAGGCATTGATACCACCCATCTCAACCATCACTACAAAGCTTGTGCGGCCAAACATTGCCTTCTTGATGCCAGTCAAACACGACTGCAATTTGGTAGTCCAGACGTCGGTTCTACTTCTTCGCCACTTTCTACGTGAATATATTTTGAAGAGAAAGCTCGAACAAAAATTGTGAAATTCGTTATCGCTGCTGAGTTGCTTCTAGCAATAGCGGACAACCAATATTTCGTCGTGTACGTGAAAGAATATATTCAACTAAGGTATATTGGGATAAGTAGAAACACTCTTCGTTCAGATACAATTGAATAATTTCTTAAAAAAAAAAAAACAATTGATTACCAATTTACAAAAATATTGGATTTATATCTTTAACTTCGGATGTATGGAAGTGGATTAATAAAAGAGTTTACATAACTACAACTGCACACAACATAGACTTATTTTGGTGTTTGCATAAAAAAATTATTACTTTTAAAATTATTGAATTCCCACACAACACTAACAATTTACATAACGTTATTTATTAACGCTATTATAAATATTATTAGGGAATATCGTTGCGAGATTAAAATTCGTTCATTTATATTCGACAACGCTAGTTTTAATATGGTAGTTATTGATAAATTGTGTAGGGTATTGCAGCCTGATTTCAGTGGTTATTTGTTTCATATTCGTCGTGTGTGCCATATTTTTAATTTAATTGTGTAGAATGGTTTGAAACATATTAAGAATGAAATTCAAAGAATTAGGGATGCACTAATATATATATTATTATTTCATCTAGAAGAAAATAAGGTTTTGAGGAATTTTGTGCGGAATTTGGGGTGGCAAATAAAAAACATTTGTTAGCGACATAGGGTATAAATGGAACTCTACTTATTTATTATTAAAATCATACGATGGTTTTTTACATTTAATAACTGAATTTTATAACAATTAACATAATAGAAACGATGATAAAACTATTTTGTGTAAAAATGATTGGATTTTAGCTTTTAAAATTTCAAAAAAAAAAAAATTGACAAGGAACGTCTTTATATAATTGTAAGGCTTTTTATAAATACAAAAATGACCCCGATTTTAGTGCAATTATATATTTCATGAAATTAAAGTTTAGAAAATATTGGGAAGGCTTGCCTATGTTATTTCCTTTAGCATGCATTATGGACCCTCGATATAATTTATCAGGTACTAAATATATAATTTATCAGATTTCAAGAGTTTTTAATACACCTATCATTTATAGAAATTTAGAATAAATTTTATGTGAAATGTATGAATTATATGCAGAACGAATGAGTGCAGATATTAGTCGGGTACCATTTGCACCTACTCCTCTCACCGATATTAAAGAAGACGACGCTGAAATATTAATTTTATTTGAAGGCATTAACACGTATAGATATGATTCAAATGGAATAAGTTCATCTAGTAGTAATTTTTCTACCTCATGTTATCAAACATCGAACACAACTGAATTAATTAATTACTTTAATCATAATATGCCTGATAACAAAACAATTAAAAAAAGTTTAGAAGAATTAATTGAATTATGGCGAAAGTACTAACAACGATGACAAGTGGTTTCTGCGATTGCAAAAGACTTACTAAAATCTCCAGTTAATATTGTGGCTTCAGAGTCTGCTTTTAGTGCTGGTAAGAGGGTTTTGTCCGAAGATAAGAGTCGAATCAAAGAAGATATTTTAGAAGTATTAATGTGCGTGAAGGATTGGAAAAACGTTCATTTTCGACTGCAAGATAAATATGTCGAAATTGCATGTCATCAGGTGAGTGATATTTAATTTAACCATATTAAT
Organism: Fraxinus cuspidata; assembly: GCA_903798385.1. Lineage (NCBI taxonomy): Eukaryota > Viridiplantae > Streptophyta > Magnoliopsida > Lamiales > Oleaceae > Fraxinus > Fraxinus cuspidata. Next base: position 22,991 of record CAIGRP010117657.1, read on the forward strand.
CAAATTTTGTTATTTTATAATATTGTTTTTAATTTTTAAAAAAAAAAAATTGTACACGAAACAAGTTGTTCGTGTACAATTTTTTATTTCGCCTACTCGAAATTTAAGTAGTCGATCCCAAATCCGGATAAAGGAAGAGGGTTCAATTAAAAAAACTACGAGTTCGCCCATTTTGTAAAGCTATTTCTTCGCGCCATAGTGGTCATGCACTTGCAGGACTATTACTGCGTGATGCGTCCATATATAATTGATTTAAGTTTATCGATCACATAAACTGCGCCACAATTAATTAATTTTCAGAGAATTTTGAGTATAAATAAGCAATAAGATTTAAAAAAAAAAAAAATTGGGAAGGAAGAAATGTATTTTCATCAAAATCCTATTTTTAGCCAAAATGTGAAATCAATTAATCAATATTAACTCTTCATTGATGATTTCTACAAACCTGGTCACTTAATGTTTGTAATATGAAAGTATCAGACCATGTTTGACATATATTCTTTCAAAATATATTATTTCAAAACTCATTTCCAACCACATATTTTTTAATAAAATAATATTTTCTATCACATCAATAATTTTTCTTACTTTTTAACCATATATTTTCCATCGTATCATAATTTAAAATACATTATTTTCTCAATAATATCCATCAAACACCCCCCTAAAAACGCGATTAAACAAGATAATGCTTCATTCCCAAATTTATAAATAGTTTATTAAGAAGAATATAAAGAAAAATAGTGGTGAGTCCTATAGAATATATAAATAATAATAATACCAATTATAAAATCGTATGTATTCAATAAAATGATGAGAACAAGAAATATCAAATACCACAACCACAACCATATTAGTCGAACCAAATTAAGACAAAATTGCAAGAGCAAAAACTAAGCTAGCAATTGCCAGATTTTAAATTCTGGGTGGTTCATATACCATAATTGTGTACAAGAACAAAATCATCCGATCAAATAAATCAACTCTTTTAAGTTTCAAAATGAAATTCTATTGGTCAATCAAGCCTCCTAACCGATGTTTTTCATCGCTACTTTTGAGCTTTGAGGACGATGTAACTTAAGAGTTTAGCTGAGCATTCTCTGTTTTATATTTTTGGGCCTCTTCTTGTGCACATATCAACCTACATCAAGAAAGAAAACACAAGAATCTTAGAACTTATTCGGTCCAATAAGGTATCTGTAGACAGTGGCACTTCATAAGAAAATATAATTGTTGATACCTCCACTGTAAATCAGTTACTTCACGAAGTAAATCCTTCTCCCTTTCTTGAGCTGCCTCCAACTAGAGAAACAATGAGTTGTAAATATTAACTTCACATATTTCAAATCAAGAAGCACATAGTATAAAAATCTGCACAATAGTTTTATTTAAGAATGCTATGTAAAATCGAACGGGGATAGATTGCAGCTCAAATGCACACATAAGCAAAACACTTGTATAAATTTGTGCTATCACGTACCAAGGATTTTTCCATGCAAGATATGTTTGTCAAGGTGCATCCCACGTCTGCAGGGGTGGCTAGACACAATAAGTCAGAATAACAGACGAAAAAAATTTAAGTATGAATTTAAGATGCATCATTTGCAGAAACCTGTAGAATCACCGACAGACACTTGCTTCATTAGACTAAGGATACAATCCTGCAGGGGAAAAAGCAGAGAAAAGAAAATAAATTTCAAAGAATAAAAGAAAGATAAAAAGATTTATACTCGAGTCTGAGACTAATACATACCCTTTGAAGAATATTCGTTTGCAGAGCAGACTGCAGCGTAGGAAAAAAGGCATGGCCAACAGAACTTGATGGTCTAGCATCAGAAAGCAGCGGTGGGGAAATAGCAGGATGTTGAGAAATTATCTAAAGAGCCCATAACATTCTTGTAAGATATTATAATAAAAAATGTAATGAGCAAAAAAAAAAAAAATCAACAGCCATAATTAGACTTAAAATTTTAAATTTCGAAATGGTTTTACTTTCTTGAATATCATTAGCTCTGTTGGTAACCAATCTTGATATCGTCTGTGTCGTGATATCATATGAACAAAACTAATAAAACCTAAAATCTAGGATTGTTATTTTTGTTATGGACCTAATCACATCGAAAGCTACATAGTAAATCTTTTGAGTTGGCTTTGTTCCGAAATAACAGCTTTAATGATTTATGTAGTGTATGTCAGGTAACATTTTGTTCTCGAACACCAACCTGCATGCTGTGGCTTTTCTGTAGCATTGGAGCTCCAATCGCCTGGAAGGACATAAAAAATTAGTAAACGTAAAAATTTCTCACACTAGACCAAAACAGAAACCTTTTTTACCTCTACGTTCTCTGAGGTAACCTTGAAGCGGCCTTTTTGCTGAACAACTGGCTTCACCTTCTCTTCAAGTTCTTCACCATTTGCTGCACCATAAATATACAATTAAACAAGAATAGACATGGCATTATATGGATAACAAACCAAAAGCCATGTTCTATGTAAGAAAAAAAAAAAGTCGAGAAGATGAAGTTAACTTGCCTGATATTCTTGAACATTTGGAAATTAATTCCGGAAGGGCATCATCTACTGTTGGGATGAAAGCCCCGTTGCAGCTCGACAAATTCTGGGGCTGATTTTGCAGTTTATCGCTAAAGATGCAAAGCATATAATACAAAATTGTTTAAGAAAATAAAAGATGCACAACGTAATTGAAAACATACCAACCCAAAAAGAACGCGAGAACCAGAAAATGTACAAGAAAGTAAAAATTATGACTGAGGACTCTAAAAATTGTGATATATAGCAAATTTTCTTGCACAATACAAATTGAGAGGTTCCCGAAAGAAATTTCCATTACTGCATTATCCCTGTAAACTTTGTATATTGAACTGGTTCATCATTTGAAACTTTTTTTCAACAAGATACCTGGAGTTTCACCTTTGTGAGGCAAAAAAAAAAAAAGAAGGAGAAATAGCTGAAAGTAACTGGGGAAAAACTGCTAAAATATATGAGATGCTTTATTCTCACATACAGAAAGAACGAGAGAAGGGAAGGGGAAAAAATGAGACCTCTCAACATCTTACAGAGATTCATGAACTAGTGTTTAAAATGAGAAAGTACCAGACATGTCCAACTCAACTAATCAACTTGAGCTAAGATAACCAAAGATCAATACGAGGAAGGCTCGAAATAAAGTTATGAGACTGGAATGAAGGATAATTAGCAGCATAAAAATAAAACCACAACAGGAAATTCGCAGGTCTGTCAAAACCACAACGAATTGATTTGTCCATTTCTAAATCATAGTGGATCACTAAAACGACTTATGGACCGAAGGGGAGTAATTAGCAGTTTTCTCATGTTCGAACACTCCTTATTGTCATGCCTGACTTTTGGAGGATGTAGTCACATTTGATTGCTAAATTCGACAACAGAAGAGTACACTTGTAGCATATTTGTGTTGGCAACATGTGGATTAATGAAATATCCAAGAAGGAATAACCCTGTAACACAAGTATAAACAGCAATGCAGATAAGAAATCAAGAGAGCAAAGATCAGTCATTGCACCTCTGATGATAATGTATAGGGGCTCCATCTAATGATTTTCCAATAACCGCAGCCTCAGATTTTTCTGCCAAATTATTTTCCACACAGTTCTCTTTTCCAGGAGAAATTATGTTAGATGTTTGCTGCTCACTTGTTGAACCAGAAATGCTTACATCCCCATCGGACTTCTCACATTTAGCTCTAGAATGTATAACAAATTCAATTAGAACCAACCGAACAATTTTATGATAAGGTTGCGAAAGGGCTGAGATACAGATTGACAATGTCCATACTGTATAGATGCAAGTGTTGAGATTGCATACTTGTGACTCACTCAAAAGGGTAAATACGGTTATGCTTATAAATGTGATGTCACGAGATGTATGCATGCATTATCGAAATATGATGATGTACATGTTAGCAGTGGAGTCCACTGATGAGAAAGAAGCAGAGTGACCATTATCATCCTGCAAAGAATTATGTTGTGAGACACCAAGAGAGTCTGAAAAATATCACACTTACATAGAACCGCATAATGTTGTGTACATACCAAATCTGCAATATCTGAATATTGAATTGCAGACGACAGCTGATATTGAAGCTGTTGAAATTGTTTGGATGAAGATGATTGATGCTGAAGTTGTTTACCTTGCATATCTTCATCTTTTTCTGGTATATCATCGTCCTGGATCTGACAGGCAGAGAAAATTTATTATAATCCCTAGGAACCAAACTTTGCAGCAATTGAACTAATTAGAAAAACAAAAGACTGAACAGAATTACTACCAATGAAGCTTGAGCCTTCATATCATCAAGGTTGAAGTTCCAACCACTAATCCCACGTTTATATTCATTCTGCGCAAGTTCCCAAGTGCATTAAAAACTCAGAAATCAAATACCAACATACAATTAACTCAATTCCTATCACCAATAAACACAGTTAACCAATTAGCATCCCCCTAAATGAAAAACCTTAACTACCCTTCAAGATCTCACTTTCAGACCAAAACCTTATTAGGATGCTTATCTAATGAGCTTTCACTCTAAACCTACAAAGATTAATTTAATTTATACCAGAGTTCTGTTTTACCTGCAACACCAATTTTTCTTCATGCCTATTGAAAAATCTCGTTAAAACCTGGTAGAGTTTGAAGTGGTCTAGGCGGTTAACACTGGAAGATTGTGAGGTCATCCCACAGAAAACCTCTCGAAGAGGGTGATCTCATGGAAAAGGTTTAGAAAGGGTGTTTTGTAAGTTCTTTGTTGTGTCTCAATCTTTTAAAATATCAAGCGGAAGCTTGACTGTATGTATAGACACAAGGATGGAGTTTGCAAGCATCAATTCCATTTAGACAGTCTGCTAACCTTTTTCTAATGGGGTTTCCTTCCTCTACAATTGAAAGCTCTCTTGCAAGCAAGATGGTCTAAATAAACCAGTGGCTTCCAGGAAAGGAGAAATTCATGTGTGCGCCTCAAGGGGACAATCATGCAGGCCATCAAAAGCTAGTTTATGCACCTTATATTTTGAGGTTTCCACAACCGGCATCCTGACCTTAAGTTGTGATCTTATCGAACAAAATTACGTGCAATGACATAAAAATGAAAGTGACTAGCTCCAAATTAACTTAGCATACTACAATAATAATATACCATTATTATACGGACAAAATAAATTTGATTCCTAGTTTTTTTTTTTTTTTATAGATATACAATTATACTACTAATATCTGTTTTCTTTTCTATCAAAACTTGTTAGTGGATAAGATTTCAAGAAAAAAGGAGAACTTGTACACATACCCAAATAGCATTAAGTGCCCTTTTAGAGAACAATTACTATGGAAATCAGAAAGATGATAAATTGTTGATCCCTGACATATTAATATACAAAAATCTGCAGTGATTATGGATCTGAAATTGAACCTGTGATATTTCCTCTTTCTGCCCATCTGGAATTTTCTTCTGTGCAAGCATATCTTCTTCCTTTCTCTAAAGTTCGTATATACACTTCTATTAGAATAGAATACAATAAAGAGAAATCATCGAAAGCTTGTAGTACTTTATAACATCTTCACAAGATCACATACCTTCAGTGCCAGGAGACGATCACCGAGAGCTGGCAACCCCTCTAGAAGAGTTCTGGCAATATAATCAGTTGATCTTGCTTGCTTGAAAAAGGAATGCCTTAACAACTTTTTTGCTGAAGGTCTTTTTGAAGGATCTTTCACCAAACAACTAGCAATCATCTGCTTAAAAGACTAGAGCCACAAATACAGATAAAATACGTGTCATCTAAATATCACAATTCACAATTAATAATCAGTATGCATTTTTCGCCAACATACCTTTGAAAACTTTTTATCTCTCTCATAATCAAGACCAGGAGGTGCATTTTGCAAGGTCATAAGCAATACCTAAAGAAGTAAATTGTATATCATGCATGGTAATCATAAAAGCTAAATGGGTTTCAGACAGAAAGAAAGCATGTCATTAAATGAAAAGGCACCTTCATTGGAGGATACTTTGAGAAAGGAGCATGGCCATGCGCAAGCTCCAATGCAGTTATACCAAAAGACCAAATATCGGCTCTGAAAAATTGCTGAATAAATAAGAAACATGTCCGAAATATGATGCAATGAGTAATAGATAACTGCAAACAACATATAAACAGACTTGAAATCATATCCATGTAATTCCTCCATAACCTCAGGTGCCATCCTACAAAACCACAAACACACATGCATTAAACAGAATAAAAGTAGAACAAAAATTAAGTCAATACAATGCACAATACCTTGATCAGCATTACCAAATTTAAAAATCAAGGTTCTTTTATTATATGGGCCGTGCAAGTTATTATGTAAGATACAGAAGATGTTTCTTTTCACAACTGGCAACAAAAGGGGGAACTCCAAAGATACAGAGCTAAATAAAGGACAAGATATGAAAAATTAGTAAAATACACAGAAGTATTTTACTGATTTCACCATACCAGCAAGGAGTGCCTACAAATGTATTCCTCACGCGTTGCCTGTCACCTGAGTCAAACAAGCAAGCAGAAACGCCAAAATCCCCCAGTTTGATTCCACCCCGTGAGTCAATTAGGATATTTCCAGCCTAAAAGAAGACCAGAACAAGAAATTGATGTTAATAATTAAAGCCATGAAAAATAAAGAAAACTGTATGCACTATCACAGCCAATACAATATCATTTGGATGTCTACCAGTTTTTTTTTTTTTAATGTATCAAGCTGTAAATTAAGATTACTGAGTGTATCAAACTGTATCAGAATGCAGAGGAGAAACTGCCTTGGTGGCGGCAGCAATCTAAATTTATAATAGGAGACAAAAGATAACCAATTTTCCAAATTTGACTTATTAAAGTTTGAAAAGGATACTGTAGATGTGATGGAAATGACTATCACAGAGATTCTCAATAGCTACATCATGTTTGTGTAAAACTTTTTAAAATGTCAAACTAACCAAATATAGATATGAAGATTAAAGAGGAAAAAGACAAAAAGGGAAGAAAAGAGGTTGGGTGCTCAATAACACAGCGACAAATATGGTTCAATATACTGTATAATTGGCACAAAGATAATGAGTAAGGAAGCTAATCAAAGATTGTCCACAGAACATCTGAATAAAATTTATCTACCCACTTTGACATCCCGGTGAATGTGGCCATGCTGATGAAGATAGTCCAAGCCTTTCAACACCTCACGCAAAATTGAAGCAATAACAACCTCCTCAAAACCATCTGGATGTACAGCCTTCAATATGTGTAGACAAGAACCTCCAGCCATGTAAGGCATTACGAACCACAAATTATGATCACTAACAAAGGAGCAGTGAGATTTAAGAACATTCGGATGGTCAACCAAGACCATTGTTTGTGCTTCCCGTGAAACATTATTCTGGTTGTAAAATGCAAGAACTGAATCAGAAAATCTAACTTATCATGTTGTCCAGTATAAGATGAAAAATGGAAACAGTCAAAACGCTCATACTAAGTAAGAAACCAAATTCATTAACCTGGACATTTCGTGCAAAACTATTAGCATGCTATTCAACAAGAGTAGAATTAATTGATAAGGAATAACTAGCAAACAGGATTTTGAAGTAATGATTTCCAAGTCACGGCACTTAAGAAACAGATCCTTTCCGATGCATTCTTCCATGTTGTAACTGAATAATGCACTTTATATTGCTCATAAGATATTACTAGACTTGATTGTTTTCTTGCCTTTTGTATTTTATAAGAAGTCACTGCTAAAGTTCCATAATTTTAGCTCAATGATTTTAAGATAATAATTTTCATTAAGTTATAAATACTTCAAAAAGATTCCTTTCTCAGTAAATTGGCTACTCTTTATGGCCAAGCACGCAATTGCCCGTTGAATAATCGAATTTCTTAAAATTTAACTTCAATACCTTCTCAATCTTCGAAATCATGGATCCTTGAGCTAAAAAATTATAGATTTGACAGTAGGTTTTGACATCTTAAACACAAATAAAAATATAATAAAAAATGAGAATTGTACAAGATCAATTTGGATTTGAGTTTGAGTTTGAGTTTATATACCAACTCTTAAAGCCTAATTCCGAGCAAGCAAACAATATCTGTATGAGAGCACCTGATTTTGTATTTTAAACACCTTAATGACAAATTCAAAAAATTCAAAATTTTGTGTAGAAAATATAAAAAAAAAAAATTAAAATTCCCATTACTTGCTAAACATTCAGCCAATATTAAAAATGACACCAAAATACAAATTGCATGAACAATTTTTTTACGTATACATACATCAAAAAACAGAGGAATTACCAGATCGCAATTATCGCGTTCGAAATCTAGAATTTTGATAGCCACAATCTCATTAAGCGGACAACAGAGCGCTCGATGAACAGAGGCGCTAACACCTGTCCCAACCTCTTCGTACAGAGTATAATGTTCTGCCCCAATCGGGTACTTCTTCTTTTCTTTCTCCATCTAATGAGACGTACCTATGTGTATGTGTGCGAATTATAATGAAAAACACGCTAATGCAGCTCCCTGAAGAACTACAGATTCCAACAAGTAAAATTCCCCTAAATTCACAAACCAAACAATAAATTCAATTTTTGCGATGTTTCTTTTGTCCAGTTTATACGATATCAAAGATCAACAATGGTAGAGGAAAAAAAAACTCACTAGGTCCTGAGGCTGCATCAAATAAAGGAAGGAAACGTGAAGATTAATAATAGAAGGAATCAAGGAACCTGAAATTAAGGTTGTTTAGCCTTATACGTGTGTGTGCATAAATACGTGTATTTTTTATGTAACGAAGGTTTGTTCAGAAAGAGGAGAGGGATGGGGTTGCAATCCGATGGCCGCTAAAATGGAAGGAGGACAGTGGCGAATTCAGGAAACTGAACGAGCTATGGTGGTCGTTCAACGTTGCAATAGTAAATTTGTTCATTAATATTTATATAAATAATATTTAAAAAAAGATTATTCTTCTAGTAGACACCATTATGATGCCCCTATAACTTGAAGCACAACCCTTTAAAAAATTTAATATATATATAAATATATTAAAACGTAAAAGTCCTATACATTTGAAAATGTCATCCAATACAACCCAAAATAAAAAGAAAATACATTTATCAATCATATATATATATGATCAAGTTCA
>CAIGRP010117664.1:0-32290 GCA_903798385.1 Fraxinus cuspidata
CATGAAATGATGCACCACTTGGTCTAATTCGTCTAAGCCATTGGATCGCACCATTTCACGATCCGACGCCCCGGATTAACCCATGAAATGTAGTATCCATTCATCATGCTTATTCACCAATTTCTGAATAGTCACCTGTCATGCATATGTCACGCGTACATCCAACTGAACTAACTGCCATACAGGACGAAGTGACGTCATATGTTACGTATATGCCACCAGGATGCCAACTCATCGAGCCTCCCGTTGCCATGTCATCGAATCATGAGTCCATTTTTGAAAACTTTAAGGCTCCCCTACTCCTCGCAATGATGCGTACGTGCAAAGTGCGCATCTAAAGTGTCAAATGCAAACTTTGCAACGTGCGCAGGCCGGGTCCTGGTCTGTGGCCGGGGCACGGCGCGAGTGGTGCAAAGCACCACTCTAGTGATGACTAGTTTGCTAGCCTTTGGCTAGCTAAGTTAGCTAAGGTGTAGATTACTTATTAAATTATAACTTATTCACACATCCAACTATATAAACAAGTCTATTTTCTTGTAAACTTTCGATGTGAGATTCCTTACCATATATAAGACATTTAAAATGTGCTTATTATATTGAAAACTTTTTCAATTCACTCAAATTAATTGCAACGGCTCATATCATTAAATAACACATTTAATAATTTTTCACCCAATTAAATCAAGTAATTCCAACATTTGGGTGCGATTTGAAGTTCGTTGAGTAAAACGTGACAATGATGAAAGTTCAGTTAGCCCCCGAGTCGCATTATTTTCTTCATTCTCATTCTTCAACTCATTTTCAACTATACATTTTTCGATAAAATAATATTTTTCATCTCATCAATAACTTTTTCTTCTTTTTGAACCACATATTCCCCATCACATCAACGATAAAAATGCATTCTTACTCCCAAAATGTGCACCAAACAAAGGCTTAGTATCCAAAAAATTAACTCAATTAAATGTTCAGGCTAAAGGGGAAGAATGCTAATACTACTACCTTTGTCGTAATTTTGTGAATCCATAATACTGTAGAAAAGATAGACTAACGGCCCTGGCAAAGAATGAAAAATATGAAACTTTATTGAACAAAGCTCGGTTATATAAAGTTTTGATGCCGTCAGGAGGAAAATCTAATCTATGACTTATACTGATTGGGAAGTAAACATAAAGCTCATGGTCTTCTTCCTATAAACCTCTCATATCCCGCTCTATGCGATAGCACACCAGCACACAGAATCAGTCGACAGATTAGAATTATTCCAATTGCCAAAAAAACAGAGGAGGAAAAGGCAAAGATCCCAACAGGTGGCAGGTAGGAAGGTTGAAGGAGCAAATAATCAAAGATATGAGAGAACTTTGCTACGAAATGCATTGCATAATATTATGATATTTTAAGCCAAAAGAGAAACTCCAACTTCAAATCATTTCATTTCATTTTAACATGCATAACTCATTTTCCAATTTCCACCGTAAAAAGCAATTTCCAGAAACATAGGGTCATTTAAATAATACAAAATTTTGGAAAATAAAGTAATACCAAGAAATTAGATAGAATTTGATCTTAGTAGAGTGGTGTTGAGTTTTGATATCCAATAAATTGGTATGATAATTTTAAAACAGTTGGATTAATTATATTAACATCACAACCCGAAAGCAAATTGGGGCCACAGGAAGCAACTATTCTTGTTTGGCCCAATTTGGTTAGATTTTTTGGTCAACCTCTTGTTATTAAGACTTGGCCCATGAGTTTTAACCTAAAACTATATATATGTTAGCTCATTTTTTGAGTAAACGTGTGATTGCAATTGTCTTGTGTAAAGAGAGGTAGCCGTGTTCTTTAAGAGAGACAAACCTTCACACTTCCTTCTTTCATCTACTCCTTTGTAATTAAATTGCATCCATATAAGAAGGCAATCATAGAATAATTTGGATTNAGTAAACGTGTGATTGCAATTGTCTTGTGTAAAGAGAGGTAGCCGTGTTCTTTAAGAGAGACAAACCTTCACACTTCCTTCTTTCATCTACTCCTTTGTAATTAAATTGCATCCATATAAGAAGGCAATCATAGAATAATTTGGATTTGGCTTGAGCTTTCAAGTTGTTGGTGTTTGAATCGATTTTATTGTAAAGCTAAGCTCGATTTGTACAAGAATCCAAGTTTTTTGTATAATTTACGTGACAAATGGTGTTAGAGCTATTAGGTGTGCAATAACAATGTAAAATATATTGAAAAATTGGCTGAAAACAAGCAGAAATCGAAGCTGTGCAAAAAAAAAAAAAAATGTTGAAAAATTTTTGTGCCTGGATTTGTAATTGAGATTTTCAAGCAATCTATACGTTTGATGGTGAAATGGAGGACATATCCCAACTCTTGACGTCGAGACGCAACCATTGGTCCAATGCGTTTGGCGTGCAAATACCACACGCAGAGGGGTTGAACACTCGTGAGGGCAGGTGGCAGTTTTTTTGGGGAAAACATGATGAAGACAGTTTGTTCCAAGCAGCCGTACAGACCTTATGGTGTTCTTTTTTAGTTTTGAGCAATATTTTGGTTCTCGACCATTTTACCCTGATTGTTCAGGATTCAGATTTTGCTTGATTGGTTGCTACAGTTACTAAAACTTTAGAGCTAATAGTAGTTGCCATAAAGTTGTAAAATCCGCATCTCTCCTTATCTACGGACCCACAATTAGGTTCGCTCGATAAATTGGCTTATAAATTTTAAATTTCAGTACTAGCAAGCAATCGTGCAAGCTGGTCATTAGGATTGGAGTTACCGTGTAAGGTAACCATTGTTTGTTGCTAGAATTTAGAAATTAGTTTCCCTATTTGAAGTGTTAAGTTTAGTTAGTAAAAGTTGCTTATTGATTTTTTTATATAACTGTCGATTGAGTTATTGTATTAGACTTAAATTGAGTAAGATATTGTTTTGTTAGCATACTACTTTGTTACATTGATTATTTCATTAGATCAATTGGACTTTGTCCCGTTCGATCATTTCTTTGATCTGAGATTGCAAATATTACAAAATAATAAGAATCAAGATCGGTGTGTATTGCGACCCCTAGGGCTGCTTGTGTATTCTAATTGTGTTTTTATGTTCTTTGGTTAATTTGTATACAAAAATGACTACATATTTTGATTCAGGAATTTTCAATGAAAAATGAGATTTTTCTATCGGGCAACAGAAAATAAGAGGGATTTTGGTGCAAGAAAAGATTTCAAAAGTTTTAAATGGCTATTTTTCTCCTGATTTTTTAAAAGAACAAAAAGAAGAGCATGATGAGCTTGCTTACACTTCAATTATTTTACACTGTCAGATGTTGTTTTGAAAAAAGTTCATTAACTTAAAACCATGAAAGAATTTTAGAAAAAATTGAAAGACTTGTATTTGCTTAAGTATACTCCTGACAAATTTTACTTACTCGAGAGATTTTTCAGTTTTAAAATGGATAATTTAAATGTTCTAGATAAAAATTTGGACGTGTTTAACAAACTTGTGTAAGACATTGATAATTGTGATGAAATTGTGTCTGAGACATACCTTTATTTTCCTTAATTACATGCATGATACTTATAAGGAGGTTAAAAATACAATTAAGTATGGTAGGAACACTTTAACACCTAAATTTATCATAGATTCCCTTATAATTAAGGAGATGGAAATTAACGCTGGAAAATAGAATAAGATAAGTGGTGGATATACATGAGGAAAGGTAGAACACACTTTAAACAAAACAGTCATATGGAGAATTAAAGTAATAGTGATGAGAGTGATAAAAAGAGGGCAGAAGTTGGGACAAGTCTAAGTCCAATACGAACAGTAAAGCGATGTTATAATTGTGATAAGTCTGGTCATTTTATAAGGGACTGTTCTAACAAGAGCATAAGAAAATGTGAGGCTAATGTTGCCACTTGGTCTAGTTATGACCCGAGTGAGTTTTATTTAATAAACATGATTACTACATTTGCATCTGTGTGAAATTCCATGTACATGAATGATTACTTGATTCGGTGCATTGTTTGTTATATTTCATTATGTTTGATATATGTTTTTTGCATAAATTTGAGAGTGATCATATTACGGTGTATAATGTGGTGCATGCATAGTAGTAGGGATTACTATTGTGGGGATTGATATTGTGTCTGTTTATACTTTAGTATGTGCATTAGTAGTATGTCAACCGGTTAAATAGAGTATTCACAAGAGGTGATGTGATTAAATATTTGGTATCCTCTATATGTTAAGAATCATGATCGGGTGGAGTAAGAAAGTGACACTCATTCTCCTTTATTAGGTGAATATCCATTATCTACCTAGGTTGAGAGAGGTAAGGTAGCAATAGAGAAAATATCCCATGGACTTTGGATCTGTAATGGTTTACCATTTAGGCATGAGGAGTGACCAATCTAGTGAGCATAGATGGCAATAAGAGACTATACGTGTTCTCGAGATGTGAGCTACACGGAATGATATATGATAATTGTGGTGAGATCTTTTCTTGGAATCATTTATGCATTAGTTATATATGTTGGGCATTTACTTGATTAACTTGATGTTAGTACTGAGTATGATGTTCTTTACATGTTGAACATGTTAAAAATATTTATTTATTATCCTATGTTTTATCTTTATTGCATGATTTATGTGTTCTTGATTGATCACCGTGAATATCTGTTTGTACTTGAGTTCTTGACCTTAGCTCTTGATGAGTACATATAACAGGTATGATATGCGTTTCGGATTCAAGACACAGATAAGATATGTGATTCCAATTTATTTGGTTACCTTGATTAGGTAAGTACAAACTTTGCGTTGTTTGCTTGCAGGTTCGTTGGGTATTAAGGTAGAGATTTGTTAGGTTTTGATGCCCAATAAATTTGGGAGATGATGTTAAAACAATTGGATTAATTATATCTACACCACATTGATCGGCTCGAACCGAAGAAAAATTGGGCCACTAGAAAGTTGGGTTTTCATGCCCAATAAATTTGGGAGATGATGTTAAAACGATTGGATTAATTATATCTACACCACATTGATCGGCTCGATCCGAAGAAAAATTGGGCCACTAGAAGCAACTATTAATTTTGTTGCTCGTGGTCGAACGACCCTTTTAGGTTTAGCCCACATTACCTTTCTTGTTGGCCCATCTTGTTTAGCCCAATTTGTTTTTATTTTTCAGTCCACCTTTTGTTGTTAAGACTTGGACCATGAGTTTTAACCTAAAACTACATATATGTTAGCCTCTTTATTGAGTAAACATGTGATTGCAATTGTCTTGTGTAAAGAGAGGCAGTCGTGTTCTTTGAGAGAGAGAGAGAAACCGTGACCACTTGCTTCTTCTTTCATCTATTACTTTGCAGTTAAATTGCATAGAATGATCATAATGCAAGCAATAATTTGAAATGTGATTTTTTTTTGTAAGAATGGAAGTTAAATAATAGAAGAATGTGCGTGTGTGGCATATTTTTTCAGAACATGTGATCACTTCCATAAAATCAGGGGTGGAGCCTCATATGGTCCAGTGCACGCAAGTTAGCCCATTCCTTCTTTTTTCTTTTTTCCTTTTTATTTGAAAGTCCCATTTTTGGAATACAATGGTGGGATGTTCCAAAGTTTGTTGAATTAGTATGCTAAAATTTGCTTGCACTTGCCTATTTGTTGAATTAGTATACTAAAGATAAGTGTAATAGGCACTTGCAATATGACTAATCAAAGTTTTATCTTCCCAACTTTGATGGAATGCATCTATGAATTGATAGAGTTTCTATGTAACAACGAAATATTAAAAAAAAAATTGTAAGACAAAATGGTAATATATTCTAGTATAAAAATTCGTTATTTTATTTTATTTGATTTTGAATAAGGTTTTACAAGACAATAAATTCTAGCATAGAAACCCAATTTTTTGAATGAGATAATGTTTGAATATTGATAATAAAGTTATTGTACAACGATATTAAAGTATAAAAACTCATAAATAAGAAGTGTAACCTATAAATTAGGTTATTTTTAGTATTTTTGTAATATTATTTTATTTTTATCATTATTAAAAAGTTCAACGTCTATTAAATTGTGTCCTGAACGAATTTTCTAACCTGCTCCTTTCATACAATCACTTGCGTAAGAGGTAATATGACATAATAAAAGTACAGAAGTTCAATATCATAGGAAAATTTTAGTTCTCAACATTTCATTTGAAATTCTCTTCGTCATTTTCTTGTGTTTTCTATTTCTTGGAGTCAAAATCCACTGCGTCATGATCACAAAGCATAAGCAGATAAGCTTAATTGATCCCCAATAAGGCGATTAATTAGACAAAACAAAAGTCGTTTGGTTGGCAAATTTGGGAAAGGGTCAAGACTCGTATAGAAAATTACAAGATGCAGATTCATACAGACACTCACAGCTGTACATTGTCTTTCCTAATTATCCAATGGATTATTCCACCTAATACATTTGGATTAATCTTGATATACATAAAGAATTGTACATAGAAGTGTTCAATGTACAAAAAATTATGTACACCAAGCATAATCCAATATATTTTATTTGACATCATTTTTTTATAATGTGGCACGAGCCGTCATATGATTGAACAGTTTTAAAAAAAACACACATTTTCCTGCCCAACACTTTTTAGATTCCTACACAATGTCAAAAAAAGTGTACACTATAAAATGTACGCTTAACATAATTCTTATTCCACAATCCCCCCACCCATAGAGAACCACTTGGCCTCGTGTTTGAACAGGACCACTTAGCACGATCCCTATCCAATTAATTGTTTTGGGCTCCATTAAAACGTAATTTGGAAAAATATATATTTTTAAAATGGTGATTTTTTAAAGAATGTGTGGTTTAAAAAGAATGAAAAATTTTTAATTTGCATGTAATATTATTTTATTTAAAAATGTATAATTAATATATATATATATATTAAAATCGAAATGAAACCCATTCGCGGGCAAAACATTAATCTCTTACAGCTTTGCCCAACTAACAAGCCATTGGAAAATTTCCAATTGTCCCTCTTTTGGTTAACTAGTACATATAGTCCTTCTCTTTTGGTTAACTATTTATGAATCAAATCAACTCAGGTCAAGTAGTCATCCCCTAAACATATTATGTCAACATTCGATAAAAATTTAAATTTAAATTTAAATCAAAGTCAACAATTAATTTTAGTCACAAGTCAACAATTAATTTTAATCTTACAGTATGAGATCCACATTTTTCAAACATACATTTTATCAAATTTTTATCAAAATTTATTAAAAATCTGATTTTAATCCCCTACCAAACAATGTCTATGATAAATTATACATAAATCTTCATGATAATTTTTAACTTTCAAAGGAGTAGATCAACATCGTCGATGCTAAATAACAAAGAGGATTGAATTAAAATTAACTTCCACCAACCCCAAGTAAATAAAGAAATAAGGGTTCGTTTGATAGTTAAATGTGGAAATGAATTCCAATTTCATGTTAGTTGAAAAATAAAAATCCATCAAATTCATAGGAATTCGTTTTCCATGAAAACAAAGAAAATGCAGTTAAAAATGATTGTACATTGAAATTCGATTTTCATTTTCATGTTGCAATCAAACGATCAAAGTGAAATTCGTTTTTCTTGAATGTGACATTTTTCATCGAGTTCAGACAGGGCCTGAAATTGAACTCGAAGAAAATGCCTTTCGGGTGTAGATAGGGACATGGTCCCATGAAAAATTTCATTTATATACAAATACCCAATTTGTCTATTAGTATGATTTAGGTGGGGCCCGCCTAGGAAAAGAAGAGGTCCATATGGTTTTGGTTTCAAAAATATCTTATATTTTTCTGTGCACCTTTAATATTCATCAATGATCAACCCAACTTGGTCCCGCTGGATGGACGGTACGATTTTACAGATCGAAAAATACAGGGTCCGTACTTATTCCAACTTTATCATTTTATCTTTGATTTGATAAGCAAGTGGCAGAAAGTGACTCTTATTTTTATTTTCTTTCTTTAAAGTTGTTTATTGCTTTGTCTTTTTTAATACTCTTGAGCAAGTTGCAGAAAGTGACTCTTATTTTTATTTTCTTTCTTTAAAGTTGTTTATTGCTTTGTGAGCATTTTCGGGCAAAGTTTTAACAGATTTAATAAAGAGGTCCCTTCATTTGGTCTCTAGTGTGCAAAATATCTCTACATTTAAATTTTTACATTTCCATAATTATTTTCACGTTTTATTGTTAAAAAAGAATTTTTCATCAATTTTTATCCAATTTCAATTACTAAATAACATAATCTCCAATTTAAATAAAACAAAAAGGAAAGGAAAATAGAGAACAAATTGCAATCATACTCTTAATTTTTTTAAAAATGTACAAATAAATCCTAAAGTTAAAAAAGAAAAAAAAAACAATAATCTTTTTCTTTTACCCTCTCCCACCCCCAATCCTTGCCCTTGCCCTTGCCCTTGCCCTTGCCCTTGCCCTTGCCCCTCACCCTCACCACAAAATGAGACCAGAAAATAGAATCCTCATTTGCGTTAATACCTGGAAAGCCACCGGCCGCCACCAAACCCACAACCACCCCCTCTATGACAAATTCTCTTTCCCAATAACGCACCCCATCTCTCAAAAACGCCAAACTTCATTTCTCACCACATCACACACTATTGTCCAGTTGTCCCTCATTCTAAACCTCCTAAATTATCACCAATCAGAGCAAATAAAACAACAAATTTGCATGCAAGCGCGTGGATAAATCGAGCTTTCAAGGAAAATCCACCAAATGGGTTTTATCCAATTCAATAACACAAATAGAACAAGAAATTCAACAGTAATGCACAACTAAATTCAGATTTTTGCAGTTATAATTTATTAAGCAGCGAACAACAAATCGATGGCACATTAAAAAGCCGCAAACAAACTAAATAAGGGGTTGGATTAATACAACAAAAATAATGTAGTATGAGTAAAGAATCCTAGCTATAGTGCCCAACAAAGCAGAAGCAGCAATGATTTAGTGAAAGCCCACAATTTATGGTGGTCAAAAACTGGTCAAAATTTTCTGAATTTGTTATCTTTTTTTGGAGGATTTGCACACTAAACGCCAAATATTAGGAAAAAAAAAATTGTGACAAAGTTGGTGGTGGTTGTGGGTTTGGGTTTGGTGGCGGCTGGTGGCTTTCCTGGTATTAGCACCAATGGGGATTCTATTTCCTTGTCTCATTTTGTGGTGAGGGCGAGGGGCTCTTTCGACTTTTTAATTTACTATATTTGGGATTTATTTGTACCTTTTTAAAAAATTGGGAGTAAGATTGCAATTTGTTCTTTATTTTCCTTTCTTTTTCTTTTTGTTTTATATAAATATGATGATTTATTTGTCATTTAACAATTTTTAATTGAGAAATTAATGAAAAATGACGTTTTTCACAATGAAACGTGAAAATAGATATGAAAATGCAAAAAATTTAAACGTATGAACGTTTTGCACACTAAAGGCCAAACATATGGACGATTTGTGCTAATAAGCCTTTAATAAAAATTGATGAAAAATATAGTTGAAAATTCAAGAAATTATGAGTTTTATAAAATGTATGATTAAAATTGAAATTTGACCAATTAAAACTTGATAAAATTTTAATAAAAGTCCTCGAGTGGCCAAGAGTTCAACTTATTGTTCTCACTGAATCTATAATTTATCGTTTCTCATTTTATTTCACAAACAAGCATCACTCAACATTAGGGGCGAAGTCAGCACCCGACGAAAAACCTATAGCTACCCGTGTTAACTCCATCAAAATATTTTTATTTTTCTTATATTGGGCGATCGTCGGAATCCATCATTGCTCATCACTGATCAATGATGATTGATTGTGAGGATTGCCTGTTAAAGAGATGAGACATTATATCAAAGACTATTATAAAATCGTACCACCAAAATCTTGATGAGTTATATCATAGACAAAATACCTAAAGAATATATAATAGTTCAAGTCTCTTCGAAAGATATAACCAATAAAAATAACGATCCAGCCACACAAACAGGGACAGTTGACAGGTTTATTTTCCCGACTGGCGTAACACTCAATAAAACACCAAAAAAAAATTGAAGACTAAAACGTACCATTTTTTTTCCAAAATCAAATCTACAGCCACAATAGGTTTTCTCCCAAATTGAAACCCGCACAAACGCAAGTGTACTACAAACAAGCAGTGTTGATTGTCTGTAATGATTAACGCCAACAAACGGGGCGAAAGGCATGTCATACTTGTTTGTCAGGTAAGTGCTATCAAACGTAACATCGTCAAAATCATTATACGCTTGCCTACAACGATTATGTGCCCAAAATACATTTTTTTAGCTAGGATTCATCATCCACATACATGCTAAAGTAAAATTCTGAGCACTGTGCTCGCATATTTGAAAAGTATGCTTGTATTGTTGCAGCATCTCTTTCACCAAATCTTAATCGTCTAACTTGTTCAATGTAATTCCGACAACCATTCTCAATGCAATTAATGTTCTCATAGCCATCTGCTTCTACAATTGTAGAATTGTTATGCAATATAATCCTTCCAAATTATTGACTTGAAGCTTGCATTTCACATATGAACTCAATTGTCGATTCCATCGATATAACCTAGATTTCGATGGACTAGTTTCATGATAGTGGTCGAGGTGGACCTTGTTAATTCTCCATGCCCCATGAATATGGGACGATGTAGAGATCATGGCTTTGCAACCATTTGGATTGTTGGTTGCGACTTCAAATAACCGCTAGTATTATCGATTCTTCGACATTCACAACTACATGTCAAGGTCACATAACTCAACTCTCCATCATCCCCCCCTTTTCGAATTCCTTTTCTTAATTGAAAATCCAACCGCATTAACATATTTTTTGTATGAGTCAAACATATCTTTTAAATCCTTAAACTTCATACTTATCTCAAGCATAATTACACCATTTCCCACTGAGGTTTCACCTTTTACAATGTTACCGGGGTCCGTAACATTCTCATAATCATATTCTCCCAATACATCATCGTACTCGATTTGCACTTCGTCCATAGTTTATTCGGTTGCAAAAACATAAGCAGTCACATTCAGGAATCCGTAAGTAGACAAAAAAATTGAATCAAACAGAATTTTAACTACATTATTGTTCCCTCAATTTGTTGTACGTTCAAATTTTCTTCATAGATGGATTTATTGTACTTCATTATTGTTACTTGCAAATAATCAACAATACATGTTTCTAGAGGTTTGTCTACTAGTTAATCTTACTGTTATGCCTAAAGTTATAGCAAAAAAATGCTTTATTTACATTGCAATTAAATCCTCAAAACACCATATCCTAGGTTCACTACGACGAATATGCATCGAAGGAAACAAATTTCAAACATTTAACTACGATATACCATTATCTCAGTTACCATAAACCTCATTAAAGCTTGAAGGAAATTAACATTACAAATATATTTTACAAATTTAGAGAACCCGAATAAAGAAACTTTCTAAAATCGGAGATGGAGAAGCACAATTGAATATTGTCGAGCGACTCAACAACCGTCTTCGAAAATGTGGATATATACTTTTCAATTAGAGGAAAGTGCAATTCAATGTCGTCAAATCATCGGAAACGTGGCGGAGATACATACGCACGAGTTCAATACTACCGAGCGAATCAACAACCGGCTTCGGGTTTATCGCCGGAGTGCCACCTTTCCCAAGAAATTATCGCTGGCATTTAAAGGTTCTAATTTGAGGAGAAGCTCTTTGAACAGTCTAGGTTTTCCAATTTTAAATTAGCTCATTTCCTTTTTCAAGCCTCTCACGTGTCCCTTTGCCACGTCAGAAAATTCGAATTCATTGAACCTGTGCAAGAAGTGAAGAAAGTTTAGCCGCCTCCATTATTCTCAATTAAATTATAATTTATTTTTTTATTTCTTCTTATCAATCACACAATTTTTAATAAAATAATATTATATGTAAATTTAAAAAAATTTCCTTCTTTTTTAATTATACATTTAAAAAAAATTAGTAATCCACTTGTCATATAACGTGAAATAGTGAGGCCAAACGGACGGTTAATACTCACAAGCACTCACTTTGTCTCTATCCCACAATTGCATAATTAAAGTACTTGATTTGAGTGACATCGAAAGATCTCCATCTAACATAGCTGGATGCTGGGCTGTACTTGTAAATTATAATTTTTCTCATACTAATCAAGTAGCTTAAATACACCGTTGAAATTAAATTGTCATTTTTGAGATGGAAACATTTTAAAAAATACAGTCCACGTGATAATGATAAGACAATAAGCTTATAGCATGAGACGTTTTAGCACAGGTGGGACCATTAAGGAGAAAAAATAGGTCAGGGGACCCACCATTTTTTGCTATTGCTTTAATTATTCAGCCACTGTTTGGTTCAATTTTATAGTAAATTTTGATAGAAGTTCATGAAATGTGTGGTTGGAAAGCTGTAAGACCCATAATATATGTGGCTAAAATGAATTGTTGAATTTAACTTATATTAGAATTTAAATTTTAATCGAGAGCTTAAGAATTAATAATAATATTAGGAAGAGACGTTTCACGTTTGTGTGAGACATTTTCGAACTGGAAAAAGATGGCACAGATTTGGAATAACCGACGGTACAAGCTTTTACCCACTCCCGTCGGCTATGTAAAATAAATTTTCATTAATTGGTTGATTTGAGCAAATTGAATAGCAAATTCGTCTACAGCTGAATTGGAGTAACGGTATTTGATCACCCGAAGTAATCGGATCAATTGTTACCGTCAATATGCATAAAAGAATATGGCATTCCTTACAAACGTTAATCTTTGTCATTACAATTTTTATTTGATACACCATATTTTAATTCTAGTTAACCACCTCAATATTTGCTCATTGTATCAATTATTTTTCTTAATTTATTTCGTCGAATTCTTATCTTCAACATTCCATTACTTGGTACGTCTCATTCTTGATGATGATTTATACCAAAATATTTAATTTTTATGCTTTGAATGAGACGAAAATATTTTTTTGCACTTTCTTTTATATTTATTCTTGAAAATATGATAAGAAAAAGTATTTTACGTCATTTCAATGGACATTTGAATATAAAATTGTTATCAAATACAAAAATGTTAACTAGTTTGAGGATATTAAAAATCGTTAGGGTCATAAGTGCGATAATAATAAAAAATTAAGAACCTTGAGTGTAATTCAAATGTGGTGCAGGAAATAAAAATTTCGATATGAATGTAATTACCTTTAATTTTAATCAAATATTTTTTAGGATCCATAATTTTTAAACCATACATTTAATCAGCTTTTATCAAAATTTATTAAAAATTGATTTCAATTTACGCCACACTAGCTAAATAATTCACTCTACTTACTTTCCGTATACATTAAGAAATCTCTTGTCGGAATTGGCACCAGTAATCGGAAGCCTACACACATTGCGTTTACTTATAAGAAACCCTCACAATTAGCTAAAAATGGTGATGAAGTATGTAGTTTCAACGTGGCTTGCACGCGAAACTGACCAAAGGTTTGAGATTTTAGTGTTCTAGAATTAATTTGATTGGTCTAAAAGTTAAACGAGCAATCCAATTTGAAAATTGGTATTTCAAAAGGATATTTATTATTGTTATTATTTCGAGTTTGATTTTCTTTGCCAAAATATTCATATGATCGAATTAAAAAATTTAATGTCATAATATATATTAAGTATCTCAATTAAGGTCGGTACAATTTCAATCGCACTCGAACTATTTATAAAAATAATTTTGAGTTCGGGTTCAAATTTAAAAAGTGAAATTTAATTGCATAAAGTTGGACGTGTGTGAGACTTTAATAACTTTTAGATAGGTTTCATTAGTGAGTATTGATTGTGCAATTATAATAAAAGAATAATAGTTGAAGATTAATGTGCTTTTTTTAAAAAAAAAAAAAAGGGAACAAAAAAAAATATAAAAAAACAATATCAAATAAGCTATGAGTTTTTACAAATTATTTATAAAATTATTTAAATTTAAACGTTAATTACCCATTATAAAATAAATAAGAAGTGTATGGAAAGTAAAATTTTGGCGTAAGATAATTTTAAGGTATAGTGTTTAAATATTTGATGCATATTTGTGACATACACTAATCAATAAGAAATTAGATAATCGAATTTACTATTGATTTTTAAGTTATTATCATGAACTGGACCGGAACTGATCAATTCTCGATGCATAGTCTCAGAACTTATCCATTTAATAAAAGAATCGGAGCCGAACCGGTCGATTCCAATCAATTTCTGGACTTTTTTTTTTTTAATTGTTACTACAGAGAGGAGAGATAAGTAATTATTATAAAATAAATTATAATATTAACAAGTAGGTGAATATAAAAGCAGCTAGTTGCAATTAACCATGCACGCTGGTCTATTGATATTCAAAACAAAAATTTCCTGCGGTCTTCGATTTTCCAGTAAATTTCTAGTAATTTGTCTTAACCATCCATCAGACAAATTAACAACAATCTTCAGGGGTGTCAACCCCGTATGTACAAATAACATTATTGAATTAACAAATAGTCTGTGAAACTTAAAATGTTAATTTTAATCTAAATAAAAGTTAAAATCAACAATTAATTTTAATTACATATTTTATGAAATTAACAACTTTTTAATAACATATTTCATCAACTTTTACCAAAATTTACTAAAAATCTGTTTTTAATTCCTATTAAACCGTGACATTATAAGAAAAGTAGAATAGAATATTAATATATTATTATGTATACGCAATGGCTTATGTAAGACAAATAATTATAGAATTCAACTTTCCCACACCGAAAACAACTTGCAGTCTTGCACTAAGGAAATAAATTTATTTTTGATTGAAATAAATTACTTATTTATTTTTAACTCCTCCGCTAAAATATTATTTATTTGTTTTAAAATTCAATTTTTATGATTTGTTTTTCGTATTCATATCAAATTTTTCAAAAGAGAATCTAGTATGTCCATACCAATGACAAACAAGTAGGAGACATTATAAAGCAGCACGCCTATCTACTTCTGGTTTTAGTCAATTTGGTGAGCGAGTTAAGTATAGTAGTTACCGTTGCTTTTTTGCTCTTTCGTATATGTTCTGTCTAAAGAATTCTTTTGACCTCTTATCCGCTAGATCTAAAATGGGCAATATGAGTGATTTTTCAAGACCAAACAAGACCACTCAGCAATTGAATCTAGTACGTATAATTTCTAAATGCGTCATTACTTGCCAATCAATTTGTCCTTTAGAATTTCAATAGTGCTAGTTGTGAAAATTTGGTTGTGGGTTAAGGTGACCGGATGGGAACGAGGACGTGACATTGTAATAGAAATTTAGATGGTTTTGTGTGAAGTGGGAGAATCGAAGTAGAGGATCAATTTACTAATTAAACAATAAGTTGAGGACCAATACTGTAATTCCAACAATAATCGTTTATGGGTTATATTTCCCAATGGCCATCCAACTTTATGTCCACTAAATTTGATTTTGTTTTACCATGATTACCCAACTTTATATTTAGTGTTACTATGACCACCCAATTTAATTTTAT
Source organism: Fraxinus cuspidata (assembly GCA_903798385.1). NCBI lineage: Eukaryota > Viridiplantae > Streptophyta > Magnoliopsida > Lamiales > Oleaceae > Fraxinus > Fraxinus cuspidata. Next base: position 15,627 of record CAIGRP010117664.1, read on the forward strand.
TTCACTATGGCTATTCAATTTCATATAACATTTCATCATGATCACTAATTTTTGTTCACCATTTTCAAATTTTAAAAGGGGTAAATCATTAACTTTGTATTATGTATATAAATAAATTAAAACAACAAATAAAATTATTTTTTAATTTTAAAAACGTTTATTTTAAAATAAATTTTTATTTTATTTTAAAAACATTTTTTCAAATAAGTTTTTATTTTATTTTATTTTTTAAGGAATGTTTTTTTAAATAACTTTATATTTTATTTTATTTTATTTTATTTTATTTTTCTAAGTAATCTTTTTTAAAAATAATTTTTTTATTTTATTTTAAAAACTTTTTCTAAAAAACTTTTTATTTTGTTTTGATTTCCTAAGTAACTTTTTTTTTAAATAAGTTTTTTTAAGTAACATTTTTTAAAAAAATAAGTTTTATTTTATTTTTTTAAGTAACTTTATTTTTTTTTAAAATAAGTTTTATTTTAAATTTATTTTGAATATATAATGCAAAGTTACATTTTTACCTCTTTTGAAATTAGTGAAAATGATGAAAAAGAAATTGGGTGATCATGATGAAATGTTGTATGAAATTGGATTACTATGGTGAAATAAAATAAAATTAAGTGGCCATATTGATATTAAATATAAATTTGGGTGACCATAGTGTAACAAAATAAAACTTAATGACCATGATACCAAATATAAAGTTAGGTCGTCATCCGTCGATTTAACCCACCGTATACCGTCTCCTGTAGCAAGCTGTGAGGATCAATGTCCGATCTGCCAAATTAATTATAATTTTACTTCGAAGTTTTCTATATAATAATGGTTTTCCCAATCTGCTTCATTACCGCTGATCAACATTTTCTCTCTCTAAAATCCCACCAACTTTCTTCTACTGTTTTTGTTAATGGGCATGCTTTCACCAACGTCCCCTGCCGGAAAATGGCTGGGTTTTGTCACCGCCGTATGGGTTCAAGCTATCTCCGGCAACAATTACACGTTCTCTAATTACTCCGACGCTCTCAAGTCCCTTATGGCCCTTACTCAACTCCAGCTCAATAACCTCTCCGTCGCTAAAGACGTCGGAAAAGCCTTTGGACTACTCGCAGGAATCGCCTCCGACCGTCTCCCCACCTCCGTCATTCTCCTCATTGGCTCAGTTGAAGGCTTTATTGGATATGGCGTTCAATGGCTCGTCGTTAGCCGCCGCATCCAACCCCTTCCCTACTGGGCTGTAAGTTTATCGAATTGTAAGTTCTATTTTCTGTTGTGAAGTGTGAACTATACTAATAATTATATCTGAATTTGGGGCAGATGTGTATATTCATGTGTATGGGAGGAAACAGCTCGACATGGATGAATACTGCAATTCTGGTCACATGTATTAGGAATTTCAGGAAAAACAGAGGCCCAGTTTCCGGGATTTTAAAAGGCTATGTCGGTTTAAGCACGGCAATTTTCACCGACATCTGCTCGGCTTTGTTCGCTGATGATCCGGCCAAGTTTCTAATCATGCTTACAGTAGTACCTTTTGTCGTTTGCCTCACTGCCATTGTTTTCCTCCGTGAAATACCACCTTCGTCCACCTCTGCCGAAGAAAATGAAGATACTAAATATTTCGGTGTAATTAACATTCTTGCTGTTGTTATCGCACTCTATCTATTGGCTTTCGACGTTACAGGGGCTCATGGCCGCCTATTTTCCCAATTTTTTGCTGCAGTGCTTTTGGTTCTTTTAGCTTCCCCTGTATCAATTCCAATTTACCTCACTTTAAAGAATTTCATTAGACCCTGTTCTGATTCTAGAACCATGGATGTTGAACGCAATGTAACTGAGCCATTACTAGCTAAAGAAGTAAAAGAACCCGTGGTGGAGGTGGAGAAAAATGTGGAAGTGACGGAATTAATCGAAAAGAGGAGGCCAGTTCTTGGCGAAGAACACACCATAATCGAGGCCTTAAAAACATTGGATTTCTGGATTTTGTTCGTGTCATTTCTTTGTGGAGTTGGAACAGGCCTAACAGTGATGAATAACATGGGACAAATGGGGTTGGCACTTGGGCACACCGATGTTTCCATGTTCGTGTCGCTTACTAGCATTTGGGGATTCTTCGGGCGCATTCTTTCAGGATGGGTTTCTGAGTACTTCATTAAGTAAGTTCATTACTTCTTGATTCAAAAAATATTCTTCTGCTTTTCTTTATGATTGTGTACATGCATAATGTAAAATAAAATATACTTTATGTGACTCATTATGCACATTGATTTACTTTTTTGATCTTGGCATGTTGTGATCTTCTTTTCAACTTTGCCAATGCTTGAAGCAAAAACTACAAAGTTACTTTTCATTGCAATTTCTTATGATATGTATGTATACAGATCTTAAGTTTTTTGAAAACATTAGAAAATTAGTTGTTTGGTTACTCTTCTTCTAATTAGCTGATGCTTTACTATAACGGTTTCTTTAAAGATTGCATTGAAACCGATACTTGGGACAAATTTGGCTTTTCAATTGCTTGAAGGGGTAAACTGTGGACTCAAGAAATTTTGGGTGAAGAAAAGTGTTTTTATTTCGATTGGGATTCTCCTCCTTAGGTCCGTTTCTGCTTAAATTTTATTAAATGCTTAATTAGAAGTCAAAGTGTGTAGGTGAAATAGCAAATTATTGTAAAAGCATATAAAAAAGGCTTTCTTGGTTTAAGAAGTTTTTTAGGTCAACATCGTAGGCTGAAGCCTTTTACATGGCTCTTTTTCTTCTGATTCAATCCTTTTTTAAACCCATTCTAGGAGACTTTTCTTCCTACTCCAATTTTTGCCTGGAAATTTAACACGTATATTCGGGATGGATATTGGAACGGACCACATGTTCTTACTCACAATTGCACATTCTTTCTGTTTTCAATAGGTTAATTGGAATATCCGCATTGTGGATGCTACGGAATCCCAAAAAAAGTACTTTTAACTTGTATGAATTCATAATTAGCAAAAGTTTAATATGGTTTAAATATGAACTGGGAGCTGCAGAATTTAATGGAATATTCTTGCTGAGGAATTGAGCTGACCAGTTCTTTTTATCATATTCTTGATATATCCTGTTTTCTTATCTTTGTATTTGATGGAAAATTATCTTAGCAAGTCCTTTTTCCCCCTTTCTTGAATGATTGTGCAAGTGGTAACCTGTCCTGTTGGCTGGTCCGGTTAGGATCTAGCAATCTTCTTGGCATCATGTTTGATTGAAATAAATATGTTTCGTTTGGCTCATGCAACATATCATTACCCAAATATGTTTAACATCACTTGCAACCATGTTGAAGTTGAATGAGTTCTTTGGTCGGTGTTGACCAGGACTATCAATAATATCAAGGCACTTATTCGGCAATTCCAATTGCTTGCTTTGCTTTTTTTTTTTTCCTTATCCACAGGAGGGCCGGAACACCAAGGCCAATATGGAATGCAGCTTCACAGATTCTAATGGCGGTGGGATATGTCATAATGGCCATTGCTATGCCGGGATCACTATATGTTGGTTCCATAGTGGTTGGGATATGTTATGGAGTTCGCATTGCTGTCTCAGTTCCTACTGCCTCCGAACTCTTTGGCCTCAAATATTATGGTCTCATTTACAATATTCTAATCCTTAATCTTCCACTTGGATCGTTCCTCTTCTCTGGATTGCTGGCTGGCTTCTTATATGATTCCCAAGCTACAAGCACAGCTGGAGGCGGGAACACATGTTTAGGTGCCCACTGTTACCGGCTAGTGTTTGTGGTTATGGCAATTGTGTGCATTATTGGGTTTGGTCTTGACCTTTTGCTGGCTTTCAGAACGAAACGCATTTATTCCAAGATCTATGCAAGCCGAAGATCAAAGAAGACATCTTCAGTGTCCAACTGCCAATGATGGCACGCTCCTACTACTATCAGATTCGAGGACTACTTTAATACATGGGATTGATGGGAGATCTTATCCCTGTGATATCTCGGATTGTTGTATCGCTTTATTTCCACTTAATCGTGATAATAAAATTGTATGGATTGATTTGAATTGTTCTTTCTTTCGAGTTGTAACTTGTAATTGTGATCTTTCGTATCCTGTGTTCTTAGATCGTTGTTTCGGTTACTCAGAATGCATTTTTAGATTAATCTCGCCTTTGACATCAATGGAGAAATTACATATTTGAAGCTGGGTTGTGAATTTCTTGTGTTGAATAATTTGATGTGTGTCGACTCATTCTTTCTTAACACTGTAGAAGTTGATAAGATGATTGAATATGACAGATACTAGACTGAGCATTAAAATATGAGAAGGTTGAATACGATATATCTAAAGCATATATGACACATCGTTTTTCTAAATTCTACACTTGGGAACGAAGGTTTTGTGTTTTTGTTTAATTATTTTGGGAAGTGGGAAATTAGAATTATCTTGTTTTCCTGTAGAGTAATTGTTTAAAAGAAACGTGATATATTTTAACAGAACAATAAATCAAGGGGATCACAACCATTTGATTTCATCAAATTACTTTAAACCGCACATTCTCGTCTACATTGGACGTCCGACAGAATATGGTTTATCAACTAATAATCTTTACACTTTCTTCACATTTTCAAATTTAGCAAACTCAAATTTCCTTGAGTGAGGTTGCCTTTTTGGTAGATTTTGTACTCAAACCTCATTATGAGTCCTTTATTGAGCGCGCTCTGAAGAAAAGGACTTGGACAAGTTGACTTGAGTATAATTTTTTATTGTTGAACTTTCTAAAGGAAGGGGTCAAAGTCAAAACTGTTGACTGTATTTGAGTTGAATATTTATAAGGAGATCAAATATGTGAACTTACATCGAAATCCACCCTAATTGAGTAGTTTCAACATGAATCAAGTTTTGACAGTCAAAATTGAAACAAACTTCGAGCATGACAATTCAATCTCTATTGCTTCTTACTAAATAACTTCAAACTCTATGAAAATGAACAATTAGATCTATATTTTTTTTCTTCTCTCTTTTATTGGATGAACACAATTTTTACCAAGTTTAATTGCATTTATAGTTTTAGGACTCATTTACTCGCTATTCATGTCATTTTCATTCATTGCTATTTGAAGTAACCAACAGGGCAACGATTGGGCCGAGCCACGCTAAAGCTCCATACGGTTTGGATCCAAATTGAATAATTGAGCACACAAGCTAAAAGTTTAAATTGTTATAGAGGAATCACTTGTATTCTTTTCCACTCACAATTAGAGTGGAAAAGAATGCTACAATTTTACGATATTGTTCAAGATTTAGCCTCGTCTAGTGGTTCATGTAATGAAGATTCCACTCTCAATTCTTCACCAATTTTGGATTCACAGATGGTCCATCCACTGTGTGTACTAGGCGTGCAAAAGTATTCATAAATGCTTCTCCCCCACGCCTAACTAGCACTACCACCAATCTCTACTACAAAATCTGCAACCCAACCTTAGAAATGAAGGCATATACATTCATGATTTCTATCCCTTCTGGTCTATGCAGCCTCCCAACATATCAAAAATCACTTTACGGGGATGCCACTCTTATTACCGCACCTTACTGCTATGTTTGGTATACATAATTAGACCACAAGATGTCCACAGTGCCATTATACTTGTTAAAAATGTCCCTCAATCATATTATTATCGATCCACGTATCATCAAAAATAAATGTTGGTTTAACTTCGAAAGTACTTCACCTCGGAACCAAATGAATTGCCTTTATCTTATATTGTGCAGATGCCAATTCACATGCCATCAAAGGTACATTCTTGACTATGTTCAGGCAGTCACGGGAATGAGTTGATCTTTAAGTTTTAGGAATAGCTTTTTAAGTTAAAATAGTTACGATTTTAACTGGAAAGGTGACAAAATATTGTTAATTATTTCGTTAAATATTTTATAAGAAATTATCAATTTAAATGTAACATTATCACCTTATTATTCCTAGATTCTGACATTTTTCGCATTACTTCACACAAAGATCATGTTTGGCTATGCTTCAAAGTTACTTGTTAACTATTTTTGCCAGCAATGTTTGAGGTTTCTTAAAATTTCAGTATAAAATCTTACTTTTTCTTTACTTACTGTTAAGCTCAGCTAAACATCCTTAAAATCCAAGACCAGAACTTTAAGCATGTAATTTTTGGGGATTGTGTTAATGTTAACTCAAGTTGGCAGTATGTGTCACGTGTGAAAATTACTTAAGGTGCAAATTTTGTCAACTGCAGTTAAATTAATTATCAGCCAGTAAATTTCTGATTACACAGAAAAAATTGCTGCAATATCTTGTATATAAACTATGGAAGTGGCCCATATCAGTATGTGAATTGACACGGTTTTTCTCAGCTACACACTACTGTTTCTCTTGTGATGCCACCCTCTCTGAGCCCTGCCTAGGTATTGTGGTGTGTGGCTGAATTTAAGCCGAATCGGGTGTTTCTGCAACTCGGAATTTTAAGCAGATAATCAGAGAGCATGCAGTACCTTACATTCTTTTGTTCTCTATTTTTGATCCTCTTCTTTAGCAGTTGCCTGGTTTTGTGCTATGGTATACTCTCTCCCCCTCTCTCTATGTGGCTTCATTTTAGAATTTTCCTTTCATTTACGATGTTTTTATTGCAGACGGGCCACTCTACGACTCTTATGCTTGTACACAAGTAAGTGCAGAAGCAGGTATTCTTCTTTCAATCAATATAATACCATTTAGTGAACAAAGATAAACTTTCTTTCTCCGTCCTAATACTGTCCAGTGTAAACTGCACCCCGAGGAGCCACTTTACAACGGCGGTATCCTCAAAGATCAAGTTCCAAATTTCCTACGAAGTATTCTGGATAATGGAAATCAAGTTTCTTACCGGACATTTTTGTTGCAAAACCTCACCGCAGGCAACAGATATTGTTTTTCAGGTATAGTTACCTTGTTCATTTCACTGAAAGTCAAAATTTGTCATCGTATGGGAAGAGACTCGTGCATGTACATATCAGAATTACTTAAATAACCAAGCTACTTTTGAATGAAAACAGTATGGATCAAGGTAAACAATGCAGATTCAGCTCTCATAAGGGCTAGTCTTATGACGGAAGAAACTACCCTAAGTTGCATAGGAACTGTTATTGCCAAGCAAGGTTGCTGGTCATTTCTCAAGGGTGGATTTGTATTGACATCATCATCAAAATTATCTAAGCTAAATCTTCAGGTGGGAGTAATAATTATTCAGAATTCGAAAAGAACTAGAAATACAAGTTAGAAAACAGGATGACTTACCATTTTCATTTAAACCTTCGTGCTCTTCGGTTTAACAGGACTCAGCTGGCAGAGATATCGACATAGAGACTGCAAGTGCTTCTCTGCAGCCATTCACCGTGGAGCAATGGAGTTTGAATCAGCAGACTAAAATCTACAAGGTAGACAAGTTTTCAATATTAAAGATTTGCTTAGTTTAATGAAGAAGGGAACACAAGAACATGAAGATGACCCAAATTTCCCTTATTTATCATCAATCTGAGAAGATTCTGTAATGAAACATTTATACATTGAAACCTCTGACATCGTGCTCCTTATCTAATTCAGGAAAGGAAGCGCGCAGTTATTATCCATGTATCAGACAGGCAGGGAGTCAAATTGCCAGGGGCCGAAATTACGGTAGAGCAAGTTTCAAAAGATTTCCCATTTGGATCTGCTATAGCTAAGACTATCATTGGAAATTCACGCTATCAGGTCTGTACTGTTCGTATATGCACAGGGTATCATTTAGCAAGGTTTCCTGTTGGTGTCACCAAACTTTAAACCGCTAGTTTGCATTGCAAATACTCTATCCCAAGCTGATCAAATTAATTCCCTTATCAGAAATGGTTTACAGAAAGATTCAATGCAGCAGTTTTCGAAAATGAGCTCAAGTGGGATGCAACAGAACCCAAGCCGGGGCACGTTAACTACACGATACCTGACCAGATGCTGGAATTTGTTCGAGCAAATCAGATAATCACGAGAGGCCACAATATCTTCTGGGAGAACCCCAAGTCATCACCACAATGGATTCTTAACCTAACAAATCCTGAACTGCAATCTGCTGTCTCCTCCAGAATTCAAAGTCTAATGAGCAGATACAAAGAAGAATTCATTCACTGGGATGTTAGTAATGAAATGCTTCATTTCGACTTCTACGAGCAACGGCTTGGACCAAACGCCACCCTGCAGTTTTTTGAGAAGGCACATCAAATAGATCCATTAGCCACACTTTTCATGAATGAATATAATGTTGTGGAAACTTGCAATGATGTTAATTCCACAGTGGACACGTACATATCAAGAATGACAGAGCTAAAGCGAGGTGGTGTAACAATGGATGGAATTGGACTTCAGGGTCATTTTGATGTGCCAAACCCTCCTCTCATGAGGGCTATCCTTGACAAATTGGCCACTCTTGGCCTTCCAATTTGGTTAACAGAAGTTGATATCAGCAAACAATTCAGCAAAGAAAGTCAGGTCAGAAAACATAACCATTTTAGTTCGGATAATTTTAGGCACGCCGGATCAAAAACCAGCCACGCTGTCCTATTTATGCGTCCCTCTTGCATAAGTCATTAAATATTATTCTTGTACTTGGCAATGCATATACTGTCCAAAATTCAAAATTTATAAGTTTGATCATTGTTTTCCGGACAGGCAATTTATCTAGAAGAAGTGTTAAGAGAAGGCTTTTCACATCCTGCTGTCAATGGGATAATACTCTGGACAGCCATCCGCCAAAACAGTTGTTACCAAATGTGCCTAACTGATAACGACTTCAACAATCTGCCGGCAGGTGACACTGTCGACAAGCTCCTAAAAGAGTGGCAAACCGGGATTTTGGAAGGTGAAACGGATGAGTATGGTTCTTACAGTTTCTCCGCTTTCTTGGGTGAATACAAGGTGACAGCCAAGTATGGCAACAAAATAGTGAAATCAACCTTCTCTGTTAGTCAAGGTGAAGAAACCAGGAATTTCAACATTCAATTGTAATAGAACATGCAGTGTACAACGATGGTAGAATTATACAGTATAAGGATACAGAATGAAATTCTACCTACGAATGTATTCATTCAACAACATATCAGCAAATTACACAACAAATTAGGGGCAATTTCAGTAAGATTAACCTTAGCGCATTGGGCACGGCAACTTCTTTGTGTTGAAGGGAATAAAATAAGCTCGTAAACCATAGAGCTAAAGTACAAAACTGGGGCTGATGTCAGACAAAGAAAAAAGTATACATGACCATAAAATTGGCATAACGTAATAGCAGTAGCATCGAAGGAATGTATTCTGGTGATGAGCTTGTTTGATCATCAGACGAGGTTCGTCGAACCAGATAAAACTTTAAAGACGAGACTTCAATTTATTAAAATTTAGTAACACCATGTCATCTTGCATGCAAATCACCCTTCATGTTGAGGGATGGCAGGTTCGGTTTTTTTCTAAGAATTGTATACAATACTTTTAGGTGCTTTGAACCATTTTATCTGACGTTTGTAGACAATGGACACGTTTATTTATTTAAATGTAAATTGTTAATTCAGGAACATGGAAGAAAGGACAAAGTCCAACACTAAAAAACAACAAAGACAGTTTTAAGCAAATTAATGTTCCAAGTAACAATTCCCTATACATTTCAAACACCTGTCAAGATTGAATTAAAAATAACAGGTAAAAACGTGGAAATGTCTTTTGTTTCAGTCCCATTAAGCTCTCTAGTAGCACAATGTTGTTTATAAACACAGCATCTCCTCCTTGTCATCCAGATTTGTTCCTCGCTAAACTGTAGAACACCTGGTGAAAAAGAATATTATTAGACGATTTAAAGCCAACTACAAGTACTTTAAGGTTTCTACTTGGCTGCAGTTAATGTTTATGCAGAGTATGAGAAGCCATCTATTCATTTTGTTATTGGGACTGTCCCTCCGTATGGGATCTCCATTAGCAGCTTATGGTTCTCTCTCTCCCTCCCTTTCTCTCTACATATTTGTGTGTGTGATTTAGTGCATAAATAACTGCTGCTGACTCGATTTCGTCTTCTTCTTTTGGCAGATGGCCCCATATATGATTACACTGCTTACACTCAGGTAACTTCACTGCAACGTTCTTCTCATCCTTAGTGTATTCAGAACATAATACTCTATAGCATTGTTCCGCTACAATAGACAAGATTTTAGCTCTTTTTCCTACTTTATAACATCTAGAACCAAATAGTTTATTCTACTTTCGTCTGTATCAGTGCAAATTATCACCAGAGGATCCACTCTACAAAGGTGGAATCATCAAGAATCAGGCTCAACAAATCCACAATAACATCAGTTTGTCAGTAACTGCTGTAAAATCCCCTGTTTTTGTGTTTTACAATCTAACTGGAAACACAATCTACTCCTTTTCCAGTTGAGTTCAGCAAAAACACGATCATATTTTCATTCTATTAGTGAGATTTTCAAATATTCAGTGACATCTTCAGTCCATTACTAATCTGAAATACAAATCCTGTCATATATGGTGGTGATCTACAGGTTGGGTTACGATAAACGATGCAGATTCAGCTGTGATAAAGGCAACAGTGACAACAGATAACATCACTTTTAATTGTATGGGAACCGTTAATGCCAAGCTTGGCTGCTGGTCATTTCTGAAAGGTGGATTTGTTATGGAATCCCCAGCGAATTATGCTCTCATATATTTTCAGGTATACAAGTCTTCATGAATCTGCTAATTTACTGGACACAAAAAATAATTTAATAAAATTACGGATGCATCTTTTAACATCTGTTCCTCATGTTATGCAGAATTTTGATGGGGGACAGATCAATATAACTATATCCAGTGCTTCTCTGCAGCCTTTCACTGGTCAGCAATGGAGAATAAACCAAGAACAAATAATAAACACTGTAACTACCTACCTTCTTGGTTCAAGTTTTCTAATTAAGTATTAAATTTAGATGGAAGATGAGCTGTCTTTGCTAAATTCAGATAATGTGAACTATTTTAGCCTATGCTTATATTATTTCAAAAACTAGGAAAGAAAACGAATGGCCACATTACACGTAGCAGATGTCGATGGAAACATGCTGCAAGGAGCTACAATCGTTGTAGAGCAAGTTTCCAGAGATTTTCCATTTGGATCTGCCATAGCACAAACAATTTTAGGAAATTTGCGATATCAGGTAAGCACATGATACAAGACTCAAAGATCACAGGAGGCTTCTTTGCCTAAGAATACCGTATGGAAAGCTTAAAGAGGCCTGACTAATATTCTAGAGGCTAAGTCTAACTACAACGTTTTTGGCAGAAATGGTTCATTGAGCGGTTCAATGCTGCGGTGTTTGAAGATGAACTGAAATGGTACTCCACTGAACCTAAACCAGGAGAAGTCAACTATACAATACCAGATCAAATGCTAGAATTTGTTAGAAGGAACCAGATCATAGCCAGGGGGCATAACATTTTCTGGGAGAATCCAAACTTCACTCCATCATGGGTTCGTAATCTCACAGGTCCTGAACTTCAGACTGCTGTTAAATTTAGAATACAAAGCTTAATGAACCACTACAAGAATGAGTTCATACATTGGGATGTCGACAATGAAATGCTTCACTACAATTTCTATGAGCAAAGACTTGGTCCCAATGCTAGTCTGCAATTTTTCGAAACAGCCCAGAAATCAGATCCACTTGCAAGGTTATTTATGAACGAATTCAATGTTCTAGAGACTTGCGATGATCAGAATGCTACAGTTGATGCTTACATTTCAAGGTTAGGAGAACTAGGGAAAGGTGGAGTGTCAATGGATGGAATTGGCCTCGAGGGGCACTTTACTGTACCAAACCCTCCTCTAATCAGAGCAGTGCTAGACAAATTGGCTATCCTAGGACTTCCCATTTGGCTCACAGAGGTGGATATCAGCAAAACATTAGATCAAGAAACACAGGTCAGAAAACAAATAACTTGATGGCCTTTGTACTAAAATTGACATATAGAACTCACTGGACAATATATTTGTATTTCAAGTCGATGCTGAAATATATTTGTTACACATTTGCAGGCCAGATATCTAGAAGCAGTGTTGAGAGAAGGTTTTTCACACCCTTCAATCAAAGGAATTATGCTTTGGACAGCATTACATCCCTACGGGTGTTACCAGATGTGCCTAACAGACGACAGTTTTCAAAACCTTCCAGCTGGTAATGTTGTTGACTCCCTCTTGAAGGAGTGGCAAACTGGAGTCTTGGAAGGACAGACAGATGACCACGGTTCGTTTAGCTTCAGTGGATTTTTAGGCGAATACAAGGTGATTGTCAACTATGGAAACAGAACAGCAAATTCATCATTCTCGCTTTGTCAAGATGATGAGACCAAACATTGGAATATTCAGTTGTAGTAATAGCAACAACTTATATCCATAAACAATTTTTGCATCGTAAAAAGAAAAAAAAGAAAGAAAAAGAAAAAGGGCAAGTGATTGCAGATAGAGGTTATTCTCGTGATCATTACATATAAGAATTGGTCAATAGCTAGCTGGGTCTATTCCAACGTAATTTTAGTCCTCTTTCTCTTCATCATTCCTTAAATTTCCTGGGACGCACGTCACATAACATGTAGAAGTTATACAAGATACAGAGTCCAGAATGCATAAAATGCTAACTGTGATATAAAACAAGTTTAAAATGAATTCTAAGATTAGTGGGCACAACAGATCAACCTGGACACATTTGACAATCTGAAGGTATCAATCCACTGTTTTATCCATTTGTGCAAAAGGTACCATACCAAGTTTCAATCTCACCCACTCCTAAATCAGCTAAAAATCTGCTCCTTACTACCTAGTGCATACACCTTATGCAATGTTGCCAATTTCTTTTTAATTACCATGCCAGATGGTTTTCTTCTCGACCCAGCCTGCACTTGCAGAAACAGACCATCAATCGGGTATACAATCTCACGTTAATCCGAGGTCCAAAAAAAACCCCAAAAATTCATGCAACGCTATTCCCCACTTGGACATGGGATACATTCGTGTCCACCATAGTCCAAAAAAAAAAAAAAACACTGCAGATTCTGAAAACAACTATTTTTTTATCATTATGGGATCCTGAACTAAATACGTCGGATAAAACATCCAGGTTCTTAATCTGTTATAATATTACCACTTTACTAGTCTGTCTTATCAGAAAACTGAGAATACAATTATCTTTCTAGACACAGAACAAAAATCAATATATTAGAATGAAATACGAAACATGATGCTATTCATACAGAATTTAAACAGATGATGTAACCTGAAAAACCATTGCTGGTCAAACAATTGAGTAAGAAAAAATTATTATACAAGCATGGAGGCCTAATATAAAGACAATACTAGAAAAGTAAATCAAATGAATTATGAGACAAATAACGACAAAATGAATATTTTTTCTTTTGGAAGCACAATTGGATTATGAGGTTCTCTTAATAATGCAACCAAAAAGACTAATTTCTAGTTTTATCCAATGACAACTGCACATATCAGTGAAATTTTAACGTTTTTCTTTTTCCTTTTAAGGGAATCCATCAGCAAAATTACATATGCTTTCCCATTTGTCACAACCAACACTGCAAAACCAATGTGTGTACTTACAACTATAACTAAGAAAAAGAGTGGAAGCATATCTAGTGAGCTAGAGGAACTGAAGTAGAGAAAGCTGGAAGCTAATATACAGAAATAATTGGCCATTTGTCATCCACGAGCTGCAGTTCCAAAAATTAAACCCAAGTTGCCAGGGAGTAAATGCGAGCTAGTACAGCTATGAGGCTTGTTGAATGCATTTTCTCTTCACCAACAGTAATTGGTAATCAGCCTGAAATCACCCACCCAATGCAAGAAAAGAGACTCGTAAAAACAGCCAACATAGCATAATAGAAATATTATAAACCAAAACTTCCAATGGCATACCTGTATGGCGCCTTCCAATGTACATCATCGTTTTGTTAACCAGTGGCAACTCTGCAGTGTCCTTGTGTGCTTCCAGTAATTTCTGGCTGTATGATTTTCACCGGATCCAGTTTCCAAAATCAAATGATAACATAAAATATATAAAGAGAAATCAAAAAATATATATTAATACTATCTATCTAATAGAGTTCTTGACGCGGGAGATTATAGCCACATTATTTGAAGCAGGGTCAGTTTTAAGCTTAAGTTAAAACGGCAATCACTTGCTAGTAAACAGTATCAGAAATGCCTTATGTTTAAGATATCAACATCATGACACACACTATTGTAGTCAGGATTCTACAATTTTAGAAGAAATTATTTTGTGGCAGTAGCATTTTGGAGGATACATTACAGGCACAAAAGACCAAGAATAGGTTCCCAACTTGATTAAAGACAGCTGTGCATCTAGATAGTGGAGTCCTCCACGGCTCCACACCCATACCAGTCCCCAACAAAAAGGAACTCGTCCAAATAACTCATTAAACTTTTCAAACAAATAACTCATCCATTAAGTTAAATTGATTAGACTATATAAAAGTTCTACAAGAAATTGGTCCCAAACATCATTTACCTTGAATAATACATTCATAGTACTCTTGAGAAGAAAAAATTACAAGTTTACATTCATTGTGCTAAACACCAGCAATATCATTATTTAACTATGTTAGCTGATAAAATAATACAAGGAATCGTAAAACACTGTTCTAATACATGATTTGTAGATCTATAATAGTGATCCTATGGGCATACCATCCAAATTCTGGTGCAGAAACAATCTCTATATTTAGTAGCTGTCGATGGTAGAAGACTGTCTATCATGGTAGCACTCTAATGTTGATCTCCAACTAAAATGAAAAGGTCAAACCAGATTCGTTCTAAGACACTCTGGTACAGATACCAGGTTCCGGCCAAAATAGTGATTCTATGGGAATAATATCCAAAACTCCAGTACAGAAACAATCTCTATATATTGTGGCTGGTGTTGGTAGGAAAAAGTCCATCATGGTTGTACTCTAGTGTTGATCTCCAACTAACATGGAAAAGTCAAACCGAATTCATTCTATGAAAATTTGTGGTACAAATTCAAACATGACATAAACTCCTATGCAATTTCAACCTTTTCAGTATTATTAAAGAATCTGATAAACTTATCTTCGGCATGGAAATTGACTAGCATCTGCCGCATAAACATAGATCTTTTGCAATAAAACTAATAGTCTCCAGACAAACAATAAATTGCCCCCACATAACTAGCACAGTGAAACATCATCGCCCAGGAGTTAGATCCACCAGCATAATCAACTATAAATTAACAAGACAAACAATGCAGCGGGGGCAACAGAAGCTCTCCAATATTGCGTGGATGTTATTTCAGAACTAACAGATAGCAAAATATATTTAACTAAATTGATTGTAGACATGTAAACAAAATTTCGATAAAAGTTGCCAAAAGAAATTGACAGAAAACTAAACAAGCAAAGTTTGCCCCCACATAACTAGCACAGTGAACAGTCGTGTCCAAGAGTTAGAACCACCAGCACAATCAAGGTTAAATGCACAAGATTAGCCCTGCAGCAGCTTAGACAGTTTGGAGCACATACAAGGATGATAAGGGTTTGACAGCAAATGTACCTGGTGTAAGGCAGTGGGCAGAAGATGATAATGTAGTCTGCGGAGGCACAGGTGAACGTGCTGGTCTTATCATCATAGGCGTAGCTGTATGAGCGGGGGCATGCGTACTTGAAGTACAGCGAGTAGGCTGAGGGTTGACAAGTATCCGGCGTATTGTGTGCCTCGCTGCAGCAGTAGGCCGGATCACCAAACGCCTCGCACGCGCTCTTGCACGCGACGCCTTGGGTCCGTCTCCCATTCGCACGGAACACACTGAGCTCCCTCGGGCAGGCGCCGTTCAGATCTATCAAGCACCCCGTAGCGCTGCACCCCCCTCTTGTACCTCCCTTGGCCACAATCAGCATAGGCAGGTTGTACCCGTCGACGAGGCTAACATCATAAAAGTCTAGACCTTGGTCGCCGTTGAGAGTGAATTCCGCAAGTGTGGCGGGAGGTATGGCTCCGGCGCCGGCACACTCCACCTTGCCGGATCCACAGTCAGCTGTAGCGCAAGTGAATTTCCCGGTGGTGGGGTCGCCAGAACAGTGAGTCCTTCCCCAAACCCGACCCGACCAGGACCTGGGTACTTTGAGAGTCATTGATTTGCCGCTCTTTAGAACGAAACCAGTAGGGTTGAGCACTGGCCTGTTGGCGCCAGTCAGTATTCCGGGCCATACTGTGTGGCGGCACTTATTCACCATCTTAAATGTCGTCGATTGCACCTCTGCGTTCAAAAATCAACAATAAATTATACATTGAAAACACAATTCAACCAATTTACAACAAATATTTAACGAAAAATAAGATGGGTTCTGAGAAATTCCGTACCTGAGAAGATAGAGAGAGCGAAAAGGAGGAGAAAGAGAAGACGGTTCATTTAGAGAACACGGCAAAGAGGTGAAGGAGTAGACAGAAGTTGATTTGCAGAACTTCAGTAAGTTTTCAGTAAAAAGCAAAAAAGAAAAAGGTGGTGGCAACTGGTGGAGGTTTGGAGAAAATGCTGGTGAGTGGTTTTGGTATCTTATTTTTCCTTTTTGAGTAAAAT
>CAIGRP010117667.1:0-18589 GCA_903798385.1 Fraxinus cuspidata
TGTCTGTCCACATCCCGGACCAGGAAAAAAGAGAGAGCACTAAACAACGCGACAATAAAAATTAAACAAAAGAAAGAGCTAAGAGGCCTACAACAATGGGCCAGATCAATCCAAATGTAGAGTCCAATCTGCCTCGCCTCAGGATGTATGCCCAAATGTCTTGGACTGAGGAGCTCCACCTTCCTTCCCTTTGCGCTGAGCCATAAACCTATCAAAGCTTGAGGGTTCGATGGTAGGATGCGCAGCAGATATCCTCTCATTGGTCAGCTTGATCAATGTAGCCATTGCATTCCTCCCATAAGAATGCAGAGCCTTCGTAAAATCAATTGACGACTTGTAGCACTCTATTGACGCCTCCAAATCCTTGGCATACTTCGTAGAAGCTCTATATCTCTCCACTGCTTCCTCGGGATCCCGGGCCAAAATAGGTCGTAAGTCGTCTATCTTCGTCTCTTGCTCGGGAGCACGAGCCCTTGAGGCTTCGAGGGACTTCTTTAAAGAAGTGACTTTCTTCTTATGTTGGTGAGACTCTTTTTTCTTCTCCTCCGCATGGGTTTTCAACTCTGAAGAAAGGCGACGACTTGACTCGACAAGCCCCGCTTAAAGAGCCACAACCTAAAGAAACAAGTGATCAAATAACTGCAGGGCATTTACGTAGAATGAATAAATAAAAGTGAAGAAATACGATAAAAAATAATTTTACCCTCTGAGTGTGGATGGCCAAAACCCTCTTGATATCGCTAGCCCTCCTAATTCGATATTATAATTTCTTAACTTGATGTGATTCACAAACCTCCAATTTTTAATTCATGACTTCCAACTTCTAATTCAAAACTTGGTGCTTCTAGCCAGTAATATAAGTCCACTTCTATTTGAAATGACTTTTACTTGCTCCTTTGGATTCACCGTTATGTTTTTTTAGAAAGTTACATTAAGATCTTAATTTCTAAGAATAGATTGTCTATCTGACCCGTGGGGAATAAAATGGATACCGGTCTGCTTTAATTCCAATTTCCTAGCAATCGCCTGGGCCCGTCCAGCATAACCAAGGACCTGATTGCCCTCATCTCTGAATACCCCAGGGAGGGGAGAAATCTAAAGTCCGGAAGAAGAGAACCCTCGCGCTCGGTCACAGTACAACTCGAGCCGCCCCCACCGGCAACAGAAGGTGGGGTAGCATCAATAGGACCATCCAAAAAATGAGATGCCTCCTTGACGAAACGTGACTGTGCAACCCCATCATTGGTCTTCTTCCTTTTCAATGGAATGGAAGGGGGTCATCATCACTCTCATGACCACATTCTGCCAAGGAATCCATGGTTTCCTCTACGTTGAATTCCAACTCTACACACATGAAATAAAGTCCATCAAGTTTACAAAGTTACGAATCAAGAGATGCATGAAAACGACTGAAAGTAAAACATGCAGAACTTACCATCAGAAGGGATGAACCCCTCATTGCTTCCCGGCTTAGGCAAGGACTTCAACACCTCGTCCAAATCAAAATCCATATCTGTATGCAAGCAGTCAAGTTAATCAAGCACAATAAATAAAGACAAGTCAAAGACTTAGACAAGCATAAAAATACAAGTCAGGAAAAGAAACCTACTAGTAGGACGCCCGATCTCCACTAGCAACATATTCCTCATTGTCAAAACTGACCCAAGGTCGGGTACAAGAGGTGGAATTTTGGTCAGTCTTTGGATTTACACCTTGAGAAGGTGTGTGATCTCGATTTCACTATTAAACATGCGAATTAAGGGATGTCTCCAATGGGTATTGAAAGGAAATTGACCTTCATTGGGTCGAACAAAGAAGAATCGAGATTTCCACCCGCTGTTAGAATTTCTAAACTTGGGAAAGCACAATGGAACCCTAGTGGTAAAGTAAACGAAGGCGTTATATTGAACTAGCTCATGCATCTTGAAAACACACCTAAAGAGGTCTAATGAAAGTGAGATATTCTTATTAAGGCAAAGTACATGAAATATAGTGCTTTTCTCCAGGCGTTGGGATTAATTTGAATGGGAGTGAGTTGAAACTCATTTAATATCGAGACGAAGAAGGGATGGATGGGGAATCGAAAACCACCATCTATAGTATCTTTATACATGGCAATCTCACAGGGGTCGGACCCGGGAAGCCTCTCTTTATGCCTAGGAGCTCTATACACATATTGATCCACAAGATCGTACCTACGTAGTGATTTTTCTAATTTGGATGGGGAATTGTAAAGACTAACATATTGGAATTTCAAGAATCACCTCCTCCCCTGCGACATCTCGCTCTATATCAAAATTTTGGTTAAAGGACTTGGCCGAGCCAATGTGTTTTTTTGGAGAACTTGGTTGGAAGGGATGAAATTCGGTTGAACATAATGGACGATCAGAATCATCGAAAATTTGGGCATCAACAGTGGGAACATCGACACGGCCAGTCGACGGAGCTAAAATTTGTTTACCGATCGGCGATCGGCCAACCTCTTGGCTGGTCGACGAACGTCAACAATCGACCAGCTTGGTTGGTCGATTGTCGACTGGCTGGTAGATCGGCGAGGCCAGGATTAGCCCCGACCAACCATCCGACAACTGGTTGGCCAATCTATGCACTCCATCACCATCACTCTCGTCGAACGAAGAAGAAATGAATGTCTTATACATGACAAAAGATAAGATGAATGAGAAAGGGGAGATGAAGTTACCTTGAGAGAAGATGAAGTGGTGAAAATTTTGAAGAATGAATGAAGTGAAAAAATGAACTAACAACCTCTTTAAATAGAGGAAGAGTATGAATTTCGAAATTTGAAATTTTTGGGGGGAAATTTCCTCCCAAAGCTGAAACCTATTGTAGGGTGGCATTTGCACAGTGTTTCACTACTCTACGTCTATTTAACTGATCGACCAATTTACATCAAATGTCAATATTTTAAAAAAAAGTGGAAAAATTTCACCGACTTTGAGAGACTACCCCTTATCGATGAACATCGACAAGAGGTAGGGGGCTAATGATATAGGATGATATTATTAATTTGTTATGATGATCCTTAAGACAAAAAACTACCTGATCTGAAATCCATATGGAACACCTGGGCACTCTACGATAACGTGAAGCTGCCTACTACTATGAGGCCGTCCATCCCAACACCCGACCGCTCTACGTTAATGTGAGATCGCCTTCTACTATGAGGTCGTCCACTCCAACACCCAACCGCTCTACCGTCCACCCCAACACCCAACCACTCTACGTTAATATGAGGTCGCCTACTACGATGAGACCGTCTACCCCAACACCCGGTTGCTCTACGTTAATGCAAGGTTGCCTACTACTATGAGGCCGTCTATCCCAACACCCATGCGCTCTACATTGACATGATGTCGCTTACCACTATGAGGTGCTCTACGTTGACATGAGGTTTCTCAACCCCATGAGGCCAACACCACACTTAACAATGCAAATGTCAATAAGCATGACAAGAGCCGCTCAACGGTAAACATGGGCACAACCAACCGCTTAGGAAGTGGGGGTCATCCCCTCAGAACCTGGGTGAAGTGGGAAGATCTACGTGGGACACGTGATACCATTAACTGCTGAACGGGTGTGTTGCATCAGACACCTATAAATACCCTCATAATGGGAACGGTATGATTCTATTGAAACCTTACTGCTTGATCTTAAAATACGCTTTTCTCCAACTCTTAATCCAATTATTGATTATCACGCCGAAGTACAATGGGGGAAAAAGCCCCGACCTCATTTACAGGTAGTGCTCATTGATTTGGAGCAGGTGGAGCACCCTTCTTGTCAAGAATTCACAGAGCTTCATTTCACTACAATTTCACAATTTATTAATTATAATTGAGTAGATGCGTAATTTTATCTAGTTTTAAGTCCCAAGGCCAATGGATTAATAAGGCTTGCTTCCTTATTGGCCATTTACATCTTTTCAGGAATAACGAAACCATTTTTTTTCCTTTTAAGGTTAATATTTACAATTAAGGGGAATATTCATGTTTACCCCCACAAAAAAGGGGATAATTAGATAATGATGTCAAAATTATAAGATAATTATCGATGACTATTGAGACTTGTCATAATATACTTGTGCTAGTCTATCTACTCTGAAGAGTCTATTTTATTCAAATTGTAACTCCTATTGAAACTTCGCACGGGGTCATTGTTATAATAATATACACACTTAGTATTATGTCGCTTTACTTTTCTTTCTTATTCTCTATTTTTATTCTTGCTTTCTCTGTAGTTGTATAATACGTTATTTGCACAAAGGAGCTTATCCAAATGAAGAGAAAATTTGAGATCAACAAGAAAAATTTGTAGAATTTGAATAACTTGTGCAGATCAAATGTTAGTATCTCAACGCTTCATAGTCCAATCTTTGTGAAATTTGGACAGCAAGTTCATACCTCATTGTTTTTCAAATACAACTTAACGGTTCAGTAGCAAATTTTGAATTAACTGAACTTATCATGAATTTTTAAAGTACTACAAAATTATTCAAGTTTAAATCTTCAAAACATATGAGATTTGTTAACTATTCAAATTTCTCTAAAATTTTCAAATTCGAGTGAAAGTTGATAATTTACTATCACATTCTTTAAGCTTTCTAGATATGTCAAATTTAAAGTCAATTCTTTACATGTCTTTTTATTGTATAGTAAATCATATTTGTGGAACATTTTGATTGTATATTTAATGATTTCAATGTTTCTAAAGAAACATAATTTGTTGTTCTTAGAGATGCAGACGTTTATATTATGTTAATATTCTAGCAAAATATTACTTGTCCTGGAGAGTATAATTTCAAAAATATCATATTTTTCAAGAATATTGAGCTATTACTCTTGAAAAAGTACTAGTCTAAATATATAAATGTATTTTCGATATTTTATTATGCACTTGAAGCACAAATATAATATCATGTTATTTTCTTGAAGAACAAATTTATTTATTAATATTCCAGAAACTACTATTTTGCTCCAACGATACACAGTTTCACTGTTATCAATATTTAAAGAATATTTTATTAATGTTTCGGAAAAAGCATTATATTCTTATTTTTATTATAAAATATTATTAAGTGGTATCTCTTTAAGAAACAGAACTTAATATGAATAGTATGGAAAAAAACTTGTATTGATATTTATGAAGAAACACAATCCAACTATATAAATATTCAAAAGAATATTATTTTGTAATTCTTGAAGAAATAATATTTTTTATACAAATCTATAATCTATAAGAATATTCTATTAGTCTCGAAAATTAACTTTATACAAATTTAGGTCAAATAGATGTGTAAATACTCTTGAAAAAGCATAATTTATATAAAAATAGACCATTATTCTAGAAGAATATTTGATTATTTTGAAAGAATGAGTTTTTTTTTTTCATTAGTGCTTCAAAAATAGTATTTTTGCTTCTGAGAAAGTATAACATCATAAATATCAATATTCTAAAGAATATGACATTGTTGCTCATGTAAAAATTGCAAAATAAATGTTAAAATAATCTAGAAAAATATTTTATTGCTACTAAAGAATAGTAATTTTAATTATTATTCTTCCTGAATAAATAAAATTTGAGTATATTAATATCCTATAATAATAATGTCGATGATCTTGAAGAAGCACTTACATTGAAATTGACATGACTGCTTGAAAGAGAAGAAAGAAAGTTTGAACCAAAAGTTCAATAACTATAACATTTTATTAATTGGTGTGGTTGATTAGACCATCATCAGATCAATAATGATTCGAAAAATATTAAGATTCAAAATAGATATTAATTGAGGAATCAAAGATTCTTTATTCTAATGAATTAATTATGTATGATGTTTGTTCTCTTTATTGAAACAATTGTTATTAGGCATCTCCAGCCAAAGATAGGACTAAATTTCTATAATCTTAAAAATCAATTAGGGTGATATATATATCTCGTCACTCTCTGTGTTGACTATGTATATATTATTTGTATCAAATAAATACATTTAATATATATTGCATGTTGTTATTTCATATTTTTAACATGAAGTTGATTACTCACTCAAATTTTAAATAAGGAGCATAATTTTCGGATTATACCATCAAAATAGTGTACCTTGTCAATGCTAGTAAATTTGCATTCCAAACTTTTGATAAATGTTAGTTGGGATGACTATAAATGGTTTGACACAATTGATTGTTAAGTGCCTCCAACTCATTGTTAAATTATTACCATTGTGAATGAAATGTTCCCATTTCTGATCAAGGAATGGTATTTTACAAGCAGTAACACATTCGCATCATCCCAACATCAATGCTCTTGCTATACTTAGGTTATGGTCTCAAACCTAATATTTTCATAATATATTTCTTGATAGTCCAATATATGTACAATTGATTCACCACAATGTACTGCGATGGACATTGAAGAATGCTGAGAATATATGTCTAATTTGAACCTTTATGAAACTATCTCAAGTCCCAGTAAGTGATATTTTATAATGTAATTTGTTGATAATGCGTCATCATATTATCTAGATTCTCAAAAAAGAAAGTTAGAACTAGAAATTCAAAAGATAATTCTTTTAAATGTATTTACTAATAAAAAAAGATTAGCAATATCTCACACATCAGATTTAAATAATTCAACTTGAATTGATATCTTGGGAGGACAAGTTGTTAACATTATATTTGACATATCTATGACACGTTTGAAGCATAATAACATTTGATCTTAAGACAAAAAAAAAACTCTTAAAAGAAAACGAAACAGATAGAAGATAACCCGATTTAGGAGGCATATACTCTTTCTAGAAGAGGTTCAAGTAGTTACAAATATTTAAAATGGTGGTATCTCACTAAGCTATGAGATTATGGTAAAGAAATAAAATTAAGAAGAAAAAGTTATGTACATGATGTACCACTTCATATTATGAACATGGAGGATGTCGAAATAAATTCGTTAAATCATATCGATTGAAGAAATGAATGATCGAGTACAATGACAAAATTGAACTTATTAGAGAAACTTGAAATTTGTGGACCTACAGTTAAAATACCTAAATGCTTATACTTTTGCAAAATGAAAATAAGAAAATTAAAGTCGAAACATGTAATGCATGACTCTCAATATAATGAATTTCGCTAAAACTATTATAAATAAATAAATTATTATATGATGGATACAATCACAAGGCTATATCCAGTTAGTTTGACAATGCATGAAATTTAATAAGCATATAATAAATGTGACTATAACCAACTCATTTAACATGACTATTAATATTATACCTGAAGAATTAAAATATGTTCGAAGAGTATAATTAACATGATATTATAGTGAGAGGAGTAAATGCACGTTGTACTCAACCAAAATTTTGTTCCATTGGATTTTCATATCAAGAACTTTAATGAAACAACTTTTGTAGTGTATTCAAGGAAATAATGTGCTCCATTTTTTAATTATGAATTTTTCCTTGGAGTATTTCCTAATAAGATTTTAATTAGACATGTTCTTTGTGTAATAATTGTTCATAACTTATAAGATATTTTTAAAATAATACTCTTATATGTAACAAATTATGTTCTCGACTTCTGAATAAAACAACAACAAAAAAATCTTTTTTTTTTTTTTTTACCAACCATCGTGTTATTATAGTCATCATAAATATCTTGTATGATGATGATGTTGCTTGAAGGCTATAACATGAAAACATAAACATACTTCACCAAAATTTCAATATGAAGATATTGATGTACAAAACACATATGACTCGATATAAGATTTTCATTAATTGAAATCAAGCACTGTAGATATACTCTTTTTTTCTTCACTTAGATTTTGTCCAATTAGATCTTCTTGACAAATTTTTAATGATGCAATATTTTAATTACTCAATTTTTTATAATTAATTACACTATTTTTTCTTTTATTTGATATTTTTGTCATACTGAATTTTGTCAAAATAAATTTTAACGAGATAGTTATTATGTAAATAGTCATCAAAGGGGGTGTTGTATAAGTATATTATAATTATCTACAATTATTTAATCTTATCAAGATAATTAGATAAGTCTCACATACTCTAGAAAATCTATTCAAATTACATCTCCCATTGAAACTCTATATATAGGTGTGATTGTTATAATAATATATACATTTAAATTTTGACTCTCTTTATTTTTCTATCTTATTCTCTCTTTTTCTTATCTTTCTTCACAGTTCTATAACATATACTAATATTTTGCTCCCAAACTACTGGATATTTGTGGTGAATTTTCAAAATAATTGAAACCCAAATCTATAGTCTCTTAAAGGCAACAAACTTCACCAAAAAAAGGACAATATCTACATCTTTAAATAAAACTTCATAGAAATCGGCGAACAGTGAAATTGAAAACTATATTCATATCAGTTGCGAAAACTAATGAGGATCAGATTTCTCCATTGCCAAAACTATGATTTTTTTTATTCTCAACTTCGACAATAATAAGAAATATCTACTAAAATTTTTTATTTCATGTCCATGTAATACAGAATCATCTGTAATTCTGTTATTTGCTTATAAACATATTGATCTGATTAGAATAAAATATAGATTCATTTGAAATAATGTCATTATTACGCCTCGCCACCGAGGCTCCAATGTGAAGCCTACGTGGAGTGCAATGGACCAACTGAAGCCCCCCTTGCTGAAGCGATGATGCTCAAGGAGGCCAAATCCAAAACTCTACCACGACTAGTGACGGTCACCTCCCCTTGAAGATCCTAAATGAATAAAATCTTATTTGAATGTTTGATGTGACCCCTGTAATGAGTAATATGCCGAACTCTTATCAACATATGTTGTAGGGTGATTGCTCCTCTTTAAGGGCATTAAATGTTGCTCCTCTTTAAGGGCATTAAATGCACCACTTGCTAGTACGGTTAAAATTGATACCTAAAATAAGATGCTTCGATTAAGGAGATGAGGTCATGTGTCCCCTCATCCAATATACACAATTTCACATGTAGCATTATAAATATTAGCCCCGATTGGGTAATGCAAATACGTCCATTTTAAGCTATATGTTATCTCCTCTTGGGTTAAATCTTTTGTTGATAAAGTTAGATGTTTGAGCTTGGTTTTTAGTTTAGTTTTGGTTGATTGTTCATTATCATGCGATTCCGCTCAAAATTTTGTTGGCGCCCAAATATTTTTGATTTTGTGTTATAAAGCTTCTCACATTGTCAAACTCAAAATACAATTTGACTAATAATATGTCCAAACATGGTGGAATTAGCTTACGTGCACGCGAGTGAGCACAGTATCTGTTGTCTACATGGTAAAAAAAATTAGGGCACCATCTGTAGGGAATCGCCATTACAACCACGAACATTCCCGAGAAAAAGTTTGCTGGAAAGTCGTTGGGCATCTTACTTGAAAAGGGATTTGTTCTTGAAAAAGAACAAGTTGAAGCACCAGAAGTTGAAAAAATATGAGAATTCAGATTAGGAAAAAATGAATTCAGACCGCGATGTCCCTCCCATAAGGATGAGAGAAAACCCAAATGAAGGGATTCCCCAAGTAGTAGCCTAGTGGGTCAGCCCCTACCTTACCACCATCATAGACGCGGTGGAATGAGAATGTCTGCTCAACTCACCCGAGAGATAACAACAATGGTAGCTAACATGAGAAATATCACCCACTAAAATATGGCTATGCAAGAACTCATCATGCAAATGCAAAGCTAGGGGGTCCGCCAATCCTCTATTTCGTACCATAAGGATACTATCCACGTGAAGACGAAGTCCAAAGCCATGCAAATGCAAGGCCAATGAGTCTACCAATCCCCCCTTTCACACCACAATGATATTATTCGCGTGAAGATGAAACACAAAGTCAGATAGCCTTATCCCCCAGCGGGCAAGATAAGTTATCCTCTTTGAAAGGGAAGTGGGAGTCGACATCTCTTTGAACTATACTTCTGGACGACCCACTAAGACCCATGCAGACATGAAGGATAACTTCCATCGAAATATGAGCCAGAGCATATGTCGCAAAGGTCAGTTAGTGTATTTGACAGAATCACTCCTGTGGGAACTAAGCACAGGCCATCCAAGCCACCTCAAATGCTTAGAAATATACCTCAACCACCACCTCTATGGCGAGATAATCGGAGAAAACACAAAGATATACGCCCTTGAGGTGCTCCGCTTAGAAATAGGAGCCACATGAGGGATGAAATGGTGAGGGATCAAGTAGGCCCATCTCATCTGCCACCTAGATATCAGGCTAATGAAGATGAGGACTTGAACGAACCTCAAAGGTCTTCTAACCTCGATAATGATGACGAAAATTTGCCTTTTCACAAGAATTGAGGAATACTCATGTCCGTAGTCACTATGTACCGCCAAAGATACCAAAGTATGATGGGAAAGGTGACCTGACTAAGCATTTAAATAGCTACAAAACGCATATGAGCTTGAGAGACGCCTCCCTTGCTATCAAATGCAGGGTTTTCAATTTGATTGTAAGTGAAATGGATGAAATTTGGTATAGTAGATTACCCCTAGGGAGAATTAGAAGTTGGCCAGGATTTAAAAGTACGTTACTGAAATGGTTCGTAGTAAGTAAAGAAGGAGAGGCTCCTATTCAACACTTTCAGGACATGATGCAACAGCTTGGGAAAAAGTTGAAGAGTTTCTTAGCCCGCTTTACCGATGTGATGACCTATTATGTGCAATTCACTAACCAGTAGGCGTTGTCTACGTTGCGGGATGGGCTAAACATTAACACTCTCTTCTGAAGGGAAGTGCAAAATAAAAACCCATCTAGCTACGATGTTCTGTTGGAAATGATGAGGCACGAAATCATCAATAAGGAGTTGATCAATCACCAAAACATAGCCAAAAGAGGTCTTTTACCCCCTGAGAGATAGCGTGTGAGAGGACCCACCTCTCATCTAATGGATCACCAATGGAACTAGGCTGGTCATTAGGCCATTCCCAACTCTGGGCAACCACTTGCCATGGCTATATTAAACGCAGTACCCACGCAGGCTTACGAAGATGTAATCCGAGACTAACATGCGACAAATTGGGTATTCTTTGCTATGAATTTAATCAAGAGTGACTTGCGCACCAAAATGGAGGATAACGAGTTGAATGACAATTTGGNGATGTAATCCGAGACTAACATGCGACAAATTGGGTATTCTTTGCTATGAATTTAATCAAGAGTGACTTGCGCAACAAAATTGGAGACGACTGGTTGAATGACAATTTGATATTTACAAGGAGAAAGAAATTTTTGGAAAAATTGAGAATGATGCAATATTGCAACGTTTTCAAAACATGAGATCTCGTAAAATGTAGTTGTTTAAGATCACAGTTACAGAGTAGGTTGTATCGCTTATTTCTTTAGTATTTTTGATTGTATTCAGTTACGTTTTAATATATATAGAATTTTTACGTTTTAGTGAGTTTACATATATATTGAATAATTTTTAATATTATTTATTTAAATATTATTAAATGATATCGCTCTTATGAACATTGATTGTTGACGGTCATTCGCCAATGTCCGTCCGAGCTAAACTTCAATATCAGGTCCGCCATTGCATAACATGTGCATGGGACACACACACACACAGAGACTATTAATTCATTTGGATGTTAAGTAACCCAAAGAGATGATCTAATGAGCAATGATGCTTATCTTATACTAAGCACAAGTGAGATGACATATTAATTCATTGGTGGTTAATAAATTTAATTCAAAATGTTGAAACCCACCAAAATTTTGTCCACCAATGAATTAACATGTCATGTCATCGGTGATTAGAATAAGACGGACACCAGTGCTCATTAGATCATTCCTATCAAGTAATATATACTATATAAAATATGTTTTAAAAAAAATTAAAAAATTTGCTTTTCTTATTTGACATGAAGGTTAGAGCATGGCTTCTATACACCCTTAGCGCTCTTCTATTTTTGAATTGAATTTTCTAGTTTCACGTGTTTAGACTATGATTAGGATTACCAGAATATCCATGCCTACTAGTTTTCATTGGAGACATTTTTTTATTACAGAGCGTGTTAATTGTGTGGATTTCGACTTTTTTCTGCAAGTTACTATAGACGGGTTGTTGTCCACAGGCTTTCTTTCTGACCGACCAAGTGAGACAATGACTTGAATCTTCATACACTCAATATTTGGTTGCAAACAACCTGCTATCACATTCTTGCTCCAACTTTGTTGCCAAACCTAGAAATCAAAAAAGGGGTATTTTCAAATTGGGGTTATGGTTTTCAATTATTTCAAGGTAACAACTCAAGATGTTGAAGATAATAGATACCTCCCAAAAAAAAAAAGGGGTGATATATTAAAGATGGGGATGGAAAATATATAAGAATTTACTAGAGAATGATATATGGAAAATCTTGTAAATGGGGAAATTAATATGGAATATGAATTTGGGGCGTAAATTGTGTGATTTGTGTTTCTTGTATTTTTCTAATATATACTAGTTCGTGTCAGTATTTTGTGAATAAAAAAGTTGCAATGTAAAATTGGAATTCTAGACATAATTAACGCACATGGTGTAATTTCCACTAAAATTAAATTATCACATAATCCAAGGCCCCATTTGAAATTGATTTTGGAGCCCAACTCTATCTGCTATAGAAATCAAAAAATTTAGAGCTTGTTCTCTTTACCATTTTCAAGTCGTTTTCTGTTTTTCAATTTTTCAAAACAGTGAAAACACATTCTCTTTCTTATTTTCGAAAACGCGTTTTTGGAAACAAGTTAAAAATTTATAAAGAAAACTCAAAACAACAATTTTTTCGTTTTTGGTATTTTCAGTTATAATCAAGCCAAAATTTTCAAAACGTATTTTGGATGTTTTCAAAACAATTTTTCAAAATGCCAAAAAAGAACACATTTTCAACAATCTCAAAATGGACACTCAAAACACAAAATCCAAAATGAATTCAAAACTCAAAATACAAAACTGAAAGATAAAGAGAACGGCCCCTTAATTTTAAGTATTTGGTAAATATGAGTAAAACTAATTATAGAAGAATTTGTACATATGATAGCACATTTTAAGAAGCAACAAAAGTGGAGTTTCTCATATTCTGCTTTAACTTCTAAAATTATATAATTAAAATATCAATTTAACCTTAATTATTTACACTAGTTACTTTTCTACTACATGGACTATTCTTTCATTTTTCAATTTTATAATTTTTGGGAATTAATAGTTATTCATTTATTCATTTTAAAATAATAATAGTGAATAAACCTATCAACTCCCTGACCCAGCACATTTTAGAGAGATTTGACAATATTACATTTCATTATACTAGTAAAATAAAATCTATAATATTATCAATGAAGATAATAAAACAAAAGGACATCACAGTATTAATGTTCAATTTAGTAAATTTATACATGCACAACAATAAAATAATTTTATTTACCAAATATTAAAATATTGATTTTGAAAAATACGTAATTCTAAAATAAAATTTTACCAAAGATTCAATTGATTCTTTCCGCAATTGATTATTTATTCAGAATAGCAAAAACTGTTCTAGATGAGTAACAACAATATGAAACCAAAGTTAAATGTAGTAAGTAATTTTCTTAACCGTGGATATTGTTAGATCAAATACAATTACAGCAATATATAGATATTTTTATTACTGTTTAAATGGAAACAAAACAGGTAATTAAACTACAGCAAATATAAATGGTAAAAGAGAATAGATTATCAAACCGAGTCCTATGTAAATACAATTTCATGTACGCATATCACACCCGCACACAAGTTCAAGATTCGATATGCACTTCGGTCCATGTTTTGCACTCTCCCTCCGCGCACGTCAAGAGAGCATCTATGTCGCATATGATTACACACTTTCAAGGTATAACCATATTTAAGGTGATCATTACTTTTATAATCTTCATATGTAGGACAAACTACATACAATTTTTCCTCCAATTTCACGCGTATGAAACTAATTCTAAACTCCTTTCAAGTTATCAACTTTAAATCTCAATTTATCATTCACCCGATTATTATTTTTGACAAGTATATAAATGATTTCGATATTTTCACGAAAGAGAATACAAATCAACTTCGATCTTCCAAAATGAACGAATGAGTCCAACTCAAAATTATGCCAAAATAGCCCTATTAAACCATTTTTTCTAACAAAGATAAATAATTATATAAATAAAGAAGAGGTAATTGATAGTGTGGAAAGACAAAATTTAAATAAATATACATCATCTCTTAATAATTAACAAATTCTTAAAAAGATTGTATCAAGATTAAGTCTCACAGTCACCCAAACTAAATATTGTGCATGTGTCATGTCTTGATCGACAAAATAAATTTAGTGCCTATTCGACTACCATTAATTTATTTTATGGTTTGTTAATGGATTATTTTCAATCACACATTCACACAATAAAATATTTTACACGTATACCAATTTTTTTTTCCTACTTTTTAATCACATATTCTCCTAAAAATCATTATTCAATCTACAACAATGATTGTCAAACAAACTCTTAAATTACAAATAAGGATACGTTGAAAATGAGATTTAAATAAATGTATATGATTAATTTTAACAATCTAATTTCACATGAGATGATTAAAGAAGACAAATAAAAATTATTGACTGCGGGTCTACTATATTTAAAAAAAATTATTTGATAGGAGTCGACATTCACTAATATATATTATCTTGACTCTTACAGTCAACATAGATAACAAATTCCTGCTCGTGGGATCAAGCAAGATATTTATAATTTTAGTATTGGTTCTTTCAAAATATTTTAGAAATCAATGAGTGGTTGAAAATCGTCCACGTTTTAATAGATAGAAGATCAATGGTCAAACTACTTTTGTTTAGTGAAATGATAAATTTTACAATCATGCTGTGCTGTTGAGGAGGGTTTTACACCCTTCCTGATAAACACACTCACAATGGAAATGTGAGGGGAGATTTTTTGATGTATTTTATTCACTCGATAGATCAATCAAATGGGCAAATTTTTTCTGACAATTCAACTTAATTCTAAATATTATCAATTCATATATCATTTGTTTTTATCTATTTAACATTTATCATTTAACAGATTATAATCAATCCACAAACATGTTTTTACAAGATCTCGTCCACAAACATGTTTTTACAAGATCTCGACTTTCGTAGTCTTTAAATATATACAATGGCTTTTTGCACTTCTTGTTTTGGAGAAGGATTGGAAACAATGTACACGTAAATGTCATAAGTTTTCTCTGAGTAGTAGTTGTCAAATCTTTGTCCTTATATGTTTAGAAATTATTTCATTTCCACAACATTTTTGTAGAATTATTTCACTTTTCAAAGACAGTGGCGCAACGCTGGAGTTCAATTCGATACTGTTTAGGAACGTATGCATTAAGTTATTCGAGTAAAACTTGCCGTCTGCCTCACTGAATTCAAATTCCTGTCTTTTAAAAATTATATGAATTTGTAATTTAAGAATTTTTTATGAAAAATATGGAATTATTTTCATTTATATAAGAAACCCATATACAAAAATTATTTAAATATCTTGATCCTCGGTTATTTTCTATTTCATAGTCTCAATTCACAAAAATCTATATACTACTAACGGGAGGCAATGCGAGAGTTGCGACCACATGAGGCCCATAAATAAAGGGGGTCACTATACAAATATATATTTGTTAATTTGAAGAATTTTTTTTTTTTTTAAGAAATTTGTTAAAGTTAAAGGGCACAAAATAAAAAACAAAGACTTTTGTCCAACCCACATAATATATCCCATTCAAAACTATACCCAATAAATAAGTGAAAGAAAAACTTGATATATACATTAAAATACTGAAAATTTGTAATTAGACTATAACCAATAAGAAAAAAATGAATAATTGATATATAAAATACTACGCCCGTCCTTCAAAATATCACTATAACGAAACTCATAAAAAAAAATAAATAAATAGGACTCAAACATAGTCTATATTTTTATGTTTTCCATTATAGTGAACTACATCTCTGAAAAAATTACTCAATCCCTTTGCAATCAGGTTTATTCCAAAAATTGAACCCAAAAAGATATTTTTCATATTTCAATCCTTCCACCAATATTTTCAATTGTGAACATATTTTAACCTCGAATTCTCCCAATATTTTTTCTCAAATCCTAGTTGGACCGTCAACCGTGATAATAAAACGGAAAAAACTAAGAGCCTGTTTGTTTCCCATTTTATAATAAGAATGCATTTTGAAATAATAGATAAAAGGAGAATGTGTATTTAAAAAATAAGAAAAAGTTCTATGTTTGCGTGTAATATTATTTTATTAAAAAAATGTGCGGTTAAATAGAAGAGAGAGAAAATGTATTTTAAAGATAATGAGATCAAACAAGGGCTAAATAAGGTAATATAATAATTTCAACATATTGTGATTTGTGAATAATTCTCGAATTTCAATTTTTCTTATTATTTTTTCTAGTTTGTAATTTGTCTAAACTATTATTTATAGTATATTACTTCCAAATTCAAGGAAAATATGGAAGACTGGTGTAAAGTTGGAGCGGTGATTATTTTTCAGTTAAACTGACGGTATAGTTGATGGAAATTGTGTACATTTTGGTAAAGAAATTGATTTTTTTAAAGCTCATAATTTAAAATTCACTTGCTGAATGTAGTTTTCCAAAATTGAAGTTATTGAAGCATCTGTTGCGATGAACCATATTTAACATGATTTCATAGAAAACACTGATTACAAAATTTTAATTAGTGATTTTATTTTTTTAGAAATGCGAGAAGTATTTTTAAATAATTTATTGCATTTCAAAATGTACATGTGGTATTGCTTGAGGTATATTTTATATATTTTTAAACATTTGCTCTTACAGAATTTCTAGATGTTAATGGTTTGGGTGATGCTTTTTTTAGAAAATTTTGGATGTTTTGAACATTCTTTCAAGCATATATTCATTGTTTTATTTGTGGAGGTGTTTGAAACTCATTTTTGTGATAGTGATTTTTTGAAAAATGTGTTACTAAAAAGTAGGAAAAATTTTGTACTTAGTCCCTGCTTGGGACACATTTTAGTCTCAAAATGTAGACAAAATATGAACGTTGGAACAGTACTTCTTGATGTCCCAATACAATTTTCACTATGCAAACAGTGACACAATAGAGGACTTTGCCGAGTTTACCCTTCACCCAAACCAAATGCAAAGATTTTTCCCTTCCAAAATCAATTTGAATCAAAGTACACAAATGGAAGGGCAAGAACGAAAAAGTTGAAACATTTCAATTTCAAATGATTACCTTTTTACTTTAGCATGTGTGTTTGGCAAAACAAAAATAATGCATTTTTAGTGTCAAAATGGACACCAAACGGAGGCTTAAGTATAAAGTTATTTTATTGAAATAAGTTTGAATTTTTTTGTTTTTTTTTAAATGGAGCTCAAACAGGGTTTATATTTTTTCTTTCACAATATCTAATAAATAAACATTGAAAATATTATACTTTTGCTATGTAGTAATTTAATATTTAACGAATCAATATATAATTTTTTATTTTTTGCTTCATGTTTGCTTTTTGATTAAATAATATAAGATACTCAGTTTCTAGACTTGACCCTACTCGTTAATTGCATATTTTTAGAATATTAGTAAAAAAAATTACAAGCTGGTGAGGTTAGTATGAGGTGCCCCTCAGTTGCATATTATGATACTACGTACAATTGGAAATTTGTTTTCCTTTTCCATCCATTATATACGTAGGGATGACAATGTGCGAGTCGAAGGCAGGATGGCCATTTTCATTCCTCGTCTTGTTGGGTATTTGTATCATCTTGTCCCACCTCCTACTCGATTAAAGCGGGAACGGATCGAGGCTAGGCCCTTGCCCTATTTATCTTCTCGCTTAAATTTTTTTATGGAAAATTGCAGCTAAGGTACTAAACCTTTCATTTAGTTGCAGATTTTGTCCAAACCTTTCATTTATGCCACTTGGGGTACCAAACCTTTAAAAATATCGCGGATTCTGTCCAAATTGACGATTTCCGCCTATTTAACTACCAAATCGTAAGTTAACTCCAAAAATGGAAAAAAAATCAATAATTTTCCCCAACTAGATAAGGCAATCTACGCATTACATGCTTTCCCTTCAAAATAAAAAAAGTCGTTACTTTTCATTTCATCATTCAATATGGAATCTGCGAAAACCCACGAATATGAAGATAACAGGTACAAAAAAGGTGATATTCAATCAGATTTTGCAACTCATATTCAAGGCTCTCTTCCCTAACCTGTATATGGTGAGTGTGCTCTCTTTTTTCCCATTTACGGTATGAAATTCCGCGATTACAAATCGTGCATATAGATTGTCTTTATCCTACATAAATAAAAGAGTGAGTTGGGGTGGTACTATTCATAAGCCGAGCCGAGCAAAATGGCTTTATAGCTCGGCTCGGCTAGGCTAAGCCCCCCCAACCCCCTCCTTTTTTTTTTAACGTTTGATTAGTTTGAGTTTGTTGGCTATTGTTTACAAGCCAAAT
>CAIGRP010117668.1:0-36495 GCA_903798385.1 Fraxinus cuspidata
AGAAGGCTTTTGAAATGACTAATCTAGGTGAGATGCATTACTTCCTATGAATGGAAATTATCAAGGTCAGCAAGGACTTTTTATCAGTCAAAGGAAGTTTGCAAATCAGGTAAGTTGTGTAAAATTCGGTAAGCCCTCACAAAACTGGTAAGCTGAGTGAAAATCTGGTAAGTTCAACTCTTTGAATCAAAACTCTTTCACAATCAAAGAACTCACGACTATTGACATATATTTCCCTTTTCTTTCCATGAGGGAGAAGCAAAGAGTATTTAATTTGCAGTTAATGAAAATGGAAAAAAGAATTTAATGCAATGATGAAACAAACCATTAAAAGAATATTAATAAAACATTATTTTGAAATATTGCAATCCGATTTTTTATGTGATTGGAAGTAATTTTAGTTGCAATTTAATGTATGATTTCATTTAGTATGAGTGTGATTACAGTCGAAGAAGACTAATCATTTCCAAATTAGAAGTAAATAAGAAGACAAGATGTGTCCCAACAACCTAATAAATTTACAATTAAGATGAATGGTATTTTCTACCTTGCTCTGAACAAAGATGTAACAATTTTTAAATTAACTTGTGTTGTAATGCAGAAGCATGCTAGAAACGGGATAGGCCGGAAGGCTTGGCTTACGATAAATTTCTAGGTTTTATTCTTGGTAATATATGATGGATTGCATTTGTACATAAGCTATAGCTTTTGAACAAATTGATGACAATACCTTACATCGGTTGGTATCAGAATTGAGCCCTGTGTTCAAGTCGATACTTGAACATTCTAGTAGAGTGGGTGGATTATGTAGGAACGTACTCAAAATGGGGACAGGCCCAACTTCGGATGGATTCCCGAGCTTTATTCTGGTGATAAAGGGTGGATTGCATTTGTACTTTGAGTAATAGTTTTTTAACAAAGTAGTGACAATATCGATTATAGTACATTAGTTGACTTTTTTAATCACGATTGGTTTCCCATATAGGTTAGGAGCAAGATCCAAAGAAAAAATATGCACGTTGGTTGTACTAGAATATGTGTTGAAAATAATAGTTAAATAAATTTATGTAGCTTCTCTTTTAAACCTTAAGTTTCGTTAGAGCCTGAAAAAAACATAATATCAACTCTTAATGCCACCCATTTATGAAAATTATAATGTATTAGGATCTTTGATCCAAAAATAAATTCAGTTTACAAATAAAGGGATGATGTAGCCCATCTCTAACAATTTAAATTTTTAGATTTGAAGATTAACAATATGGTAATTAAGCATGCTCCAGTCTCTTTAGATGTTGGTTTATGCTAGACAGTGGTGTTCTACTACAATTAGGCATTCGATGCAAGCTAAGTTGAAGGCTAAACGGTGGTTATGTTTCTCACAAATTGATTATACTAACCACATTTTTTGACTTGGTTTAGAACAAATAATATGTAATTTGAGAAAAACCTATCTCGTATAATTACAATATTTTGTAACCTAGAGATGAATAACTCTATACAATACTCTATACAGAATTTGATTGCAACATATCTTTATTCATCAGAGGATATTTTTGCACAATTTTATCTTTAATAAAAATCTTAAAATTCTTTTATTGTCTTGTATGAGAACAATATTTACAGTTGCTACTGACATGAAGAATTATGTACATGGAATTTTATCCCATAATCATAAAATCTGTTGAGTGAAGATTATGAAAAGTACTCATGATGTTATAGTGTTCCTTCCCTGAACTTAAATGTGTTCCATTTCAATCCTCACCTAAATGCAAGGCAAGTTTCAAAAACAAATAGGCATGTTGGTTAAAAAACTGAAAATTCGTTCTACTATTTTCTACTCGAATACTCTTACGGTAATTTTTTTTTTCAAATCAGGCTGTAATCTATCATAGATATATTTATTTTGAGACCCAATGTAGGACTAGTTTAATCCTTGGTTTTTTCGCAAATTGAGTGCAGAGGTGTGGTTTCTTGATTTTCAGTTTTCAGCCATCACCCTTAGTTTAAAACCAGAATAATTGAGAACAATTTGCAGCACACAAAGTTCATCATTTCATTCCACTTATATACAAGCTAAATCTCTGCAAGCACATTACATGCAAAAGGAATATTCTGATTCACCAAAAACAAACTTTTGCCAAGTGGCTTAACTACCTATATTGTTTTCTAAAATGGAAATCAACATGTACAATCCTAGGACTAAGAATTCTGTTTTGCTACTATTTGGTTGGTAGTGCATACTATCACATTACTCTAACACCCCCTCTCAAGGTAGAGTGTATCTCTAACACTCTAAGTTTGTCTCTAAGGAACAAAAAATTTGGAATGAACAAGTGGTTTGGTGAGTAAATTTGTTGTCTAGTCTGATGATGGCACATAATTAATGTCCAATTCACCTCTTAGAACTTTATCTCTAACAAAATGAACATCAAGCTCTATATACTTGGGTCGTTCATGATAAACAGGATTTGAGGATAATGCACTTGCGCTCAAGTTTTCACACCAGATTCTAAGGACTGATGTCGTGGTATTTTCAAATCCTTCAGCAAGGACTGAATCCATGTAATTTCAGATGTACTATGAGCCAAAGCTCAATACTCTACCTTAGTACTTGACCTTGCCACCACATGTTGCTTCTTTGAACACCAAAATACTAGGCTATCTCCAAGGTATACACAATAACCTGCAGTGGATCTTCTATCGTCTGGACATAAAGCCCAGTCAGAGTCTGCAAATGAAGTTATATCAAGGCTGTCACTCTTATGAATTACAAGTCCATAATTTAGTGTTCCCTTCAAGTATTTAAATACTCTTTTTAGTGCCTTCCAATGAGCATCTGTGGGTGTTTGGAGGAATTGGCTCATTCAGTTTACAGCATAAGTTACAACAGGTCTTATGTGTGTCAAATATTGAAGACCCCCAATAGCACTCCTGTACAAAGTTGGATCTTTCATAGGTTGTCCCTCAGTCTTGAAGACTAATTTTCCAACTGCCATTGGTGTTAGGCTTGGTTTGAGATTCTCATAACCAAACTTCTTGAGCAGACTAGTGGTATACCTTATTTGAGTTAGATACAACCCTGATGTATCTCTATGTACTTCTATTCCTAGAAATTGGCTAAGGTGTCCCATATCCTTAAGAGCAAAACATGTGTTCAGATTGTCAATAACTTCCTATAGCTTCTAATTGTTATCTCCGGTTATTTTGATGTCATCCATATAAACAAGTGCAAACAACTTATTTTCACCATTTGCAGAGAAGAACAGTGAATTGTCTGCTTTAGATTGTTTGAAGTTTCATTTTAGCAAAGTATTTTTCAGCTTTTCATGCCAGGCTCTTGGAACAACAAGAGTTAAGATGATTTTTAGAGTTGATGCCTTGATACCTGGACTGAAAGTTTCTCCATAGTCGACTCCGGGTGTTTGAAGAAAGCCTTTGGCTACTAACCTTGCTTTTGTGTCTTTGAATTTTTCCTTATGTGTAATGCTTTAATTTAAACACCCATTTATTTCCAATTACTTTCATTCTAGCCTTAGGAGGTACCAATGTCCATGTTTTGTTCTTTACCAGAGCATTGTATTCATCTTCCATTGCTTTCTTCCAATCATTACTTTGTAAAGCATCATCAACGGTCAAAAGTTTAGTTCCTGCCAATTCATCTTGTGCCTGACTTGTCTAAACCTGGGGCTTGAAGATTCGTGTCTTGCTTCTTGTGATCATATGATGACCAGCAGCTTATATGACACTCTGATCCTGGAGGTTAAGTTCATTTCCTATATCTTGAACTCCATATTCACCTTGATTGATGTCAGCAATCTCTTGATCAATTGGTTCATTTTGATGCAACTCTTCATTATCAGTTCCTCATCTTATCTCACATTCTACCTCATGACTTAGTTCTATATCAGAGAGGTCTCCTGTAGGTAATGCATATGAATGAGTAGGTCAGCTATACTCTAAGGGATTGTTCTATTACTAGACTCGCTATTAAATGGAAGAAGACTCACGTCAAATTGGGAATTTTGTGGTTGTGACACTTTATTTAGGAAACCTGACTTGAATGGAAAATCTAACTCATTGAATATCACATGCCTTGAAATGTAAATTCTACCATTTGAGCTTAAGTACTTTTACCCTTTGTGTGTGTCACCGTAGCCAAAGAACACACTTCTCTGTGAATGGAAGCTGAGTTTATGTTTTTGGTAAGGTCTAAGACAGGGATAACATGCATAGCCAAATGTTTTGAGAGTCTTGTAATCAAAATCTCTTTCATATAACACTTCAAAAGGTGATTTGTGTTGAAGTATGGGAGTTGGCAATCTGTTGATCACGTATGTTGTTGATTTCAACTCCCACCAGTAGTATGGGGGCATTTGTGCTTGTGCCAACATGGTTAGTCCAATTTCAGTGTTTGTGTTTCCTCTCTGCTTTACCATTTTGTACTGAGGGACATGAATGCCTAAGTTCTATGCCTGAGCCTGACGTAATTTTACTAAAATTTCTGAACTCTCATCCCCAGTCAGATTGTAGAGCTTTAGTTCTCTTTTCAAACTTGTTTTCCACCAGATTTTTGAATTGAATGAAGGTATTAAGTGCCTCAGACTTGTGTTTCATAGGATAGATCCATGTGAACTTGCTATGATCATCCACAAAGATTATATAGTACTTAAACCCTGAGGTAGAGCTCAAAGGTGCATGTCCCCAAACATCTGTGTGAATTAAATCCAATGGTTTTGAAGGATGTGAACAAGATGTTTTAAAAGGTAATGCATGTGGTTTTCCAAATTGATTGGATTCACAGAAAGCTGAAATTTCATTAACTTTGAAAGGTTTATTACAGGACTTCATGACTTGACTCAAAACATGGTTTGAAGGATGGCCTAGCATTCTATGCTACACATCAATCTCAAACTTAAGCAACTTGACTGGTTTAGTTGACTTATCATAACTGGACTTCATTGTGAAACAGTTGGAATTATTTTGAATGTCTGACTCTTTGGTTGTGAGTTTGGAATTAGGACTTGGGAACCTCAGTTGGTATAGCCCATCTTTAAGCACTCCCTGTAGCAGGATCTTATTGGTTTCCAGATCCTTAAGAACACAGCAATTAGAGTAAAACTCCACGAATACATTGTTATCATTTGTAAGTTGAGAAACACTAATCAAGTTCTTCTTAATTGTGGCCACAAGTAGCAATTTTTTTAGAGCAAGAGACTTGTTATTTAATCAAGGAATACCTCATTTTCCAACATGTGAAATTTGCAAAGAACTTCCATCACCAATAAGAACTTTCTCTTACCTTCATATCTCTTAGCACTGGATATATAACTTTTGTCAGCTTAACATGATTGCTTGCACTAGTGCTTACAAAGTGTTTGCAAACCAGGCTGAATCTTCAAAAATTAAGGGCGAATCTACAAATACAGTAGGAGTTGAGCTGTTGTTCTGCTGATTTTGATTACCAGGCATGCTTCCATGAATCTATCATCATATCTATTGAAGCACCAACTTGCTGAGTGATTGTTCACCTTACAAATCTAGCAAGGTCCTCTGTTTTCAATTAGCCTATTTGCTCTACCTCTTCCTCTTATCCTGCCACCTCTGAAGTTTCCAATCCTACCTCTAAAGAATTTGCCACCTCCAGGGTTTGTTTCTTGAGTAAGCTACACACTTAACTGGCCAACATTGAGTGAAGCAAAGTTGTTTTTGACTTGACTCAAGTACTCAAGTCTACTTTCAAAGGTCATGAGTATAGAGGACAATTTATACCATGATATATTTTCACGGTTGTTGATTTACACAACAATAGGAGTATACTCATCATCCAATCTTGACAAAACTTGAGTTACCAAGTCACTGTGATCCATTGGCTTCCAACTATTTGAAGGTTATTAGCAACATTAATTATACAAAAATATTCTATAGTTGTCAACTAAATCAAATTAATTGAATTGACTTGAATGATCTCTAAACAATCCCCATATTTAAGGTTTAGATGGTGGCTAACCTAGCACGAGAATTACTAGCTGCTATGCGAGAGATGTCACAGCAGAAACCACTTCAATAGCCACTAGGCAAACCTGGATCATCTTTAATTATAGAATAGTTTCGCAAGATGCACCCACTCGTATTTGAAGGTGGCCCCGATCCAATAGCTGCTGAGGAATGGCTTCGCCATGTTGAGCGTATTTTTAGGTTTATGGAATGCACATAAAATATTTTGTGCAGTATTTATGATGGAGAAGGGAGCAGGTCATTGGTGGGAGATGACTACTAGATCACACACCAAGGAGAAACAATGTAACCTTACATGGGCACAGTTCAAAGAGGTAGTGCTTCAAAAGTATTTTCCAACTACTTTAAGAGATAAGAAAGAAGCGGAGTTTCTTGATCTGAAGTAGGGAAACATGATGCTCACTGTTTATGAGCGAAAGTTCGAGGAGTTATCTAGATTTGCCTACTTCTGGTGGACACAGAGAAGAGACGAGCTTGACAGTTTGAGCGTGGATGGAGAACTGACATTAGGAAAGCAGTGGCAGTATTCCAATATGTACTTATGATGGAGTTCTGGATAAGGCTCAAGTATACGCCTTTGATGATGACCAGACTGGTGAAAGTAGTAAACAACATACATGCCCCTTAGATAAGCGAAAATTGTATGACAATATTAAGAGGAACAACAAAGGCCCTGGCAAGAAGGGAAGGACAGAAACATGTGCCAACATTAGCGACAAGAATCTACGATCACTCTGTCCTAAATATTAAAAACCTCATTAGGGAGAATCCCTAGCAGGAAAATGTGTATGTTACAGATGTGGCAAGCCAGGACACGTTGTCAAAGATTTCACTGAGGAACAACCTAAAAAGACTGGAGATCAGAAGATAGGCAAGGCCAGAGTTTTTGCTTTAAACCAAGAGGAGGCAGAGCATGATTGCAATGTGGTGGTAGTTATCGTATCAATCTAGGACATGTCTGCTTTTATATTAATTGATTCAGGAGCTACACACTCATTTGTCTCTTCAATTTTCATTACAAAGTCGATTATAGAATGTGTATCACTTGATAACATATTAGAAGTATCGTTACCATCTGAAAAGGTGCTTAACGCATATATCGCGATGTACTTAGATATCGAAATGGATGGGAAGATTATAAATACAGACTTTGTGATTCTAAACCTGAAAGATTTTGACGTTATACTTGGAATGGATTTGTTGTCGAATATTCATGGAACCATCTATTGTTTGGAGAAGGATGTAATTTTTCAATGACCCAGTGAAGAAGAATTTCATTTCTTTGGAACAATAGTGAAACCTCTACCCCGACTTATATAAGTAGTGCATGCTGATCACTTGCTAAAAAATAAGTCTACTCAAGGATTCTTAGTGTCTTTGACTAGCATTGATCCAAAGGAGTTAACCATTGATGAAGTTCGAGTGGCTAGGGATTTTTCAGATGTATTTCCAGAAGTTTTACCAGGAATGCCTCCAAACCAAGAGGTCGAGTTTAATATTGACCTTGTACCGAGTTCCACACTAATTTCAAAGGCCCTTTATTATATGTTATTGATAGAACTTCAAGAATTGAAAGTACAATTGTAGGAGTTGCTAGACAAGGGTTTTATTAGACCTAGTATCTCACCATGTGGAGCCCCAATATTGTTAGTAAAGAAGAAAGATTGATCGATGAGAATGTGCATCGATTATCGAGAGCTGAATTTTATTACAATTAAAAATAAATATCCCCTCCCCAGAATTGAAGATTTATTTGACCAGGTATAAGGTACCAAAGTTTTCTCGAAAATTGATTTAAGATCAAGTTATCATCGATTGAAAATTAAAGCAACGAATGTTCCTAGGGCAGTATTTAGGACTCAATATAGGCACTTTGAGTTCTTGGTGATTCCTTTTGGCTTGACAAAGCTTCTTCATGGATCTCATGAATCAAGTTTTCCACAACTATTTGGATCAATTTGTTATTGCCTTCATTGACGATAGACTAATCTATTCAAAGAGTGAGCATGAACATACAGAACACCTAAAGATTATTCTCAAATTACTAAGAAAGGAGAAGCTCTATGCCAAATTCAAAAAGTGCGAATTTTAACTCAATAGAGTTGGTTTTCTAGGCCACGTAATCA
Organism: Fraxinus cuspidata; assembly: GCA_903798385.1. NCBI lineage: Eukaryota > Viridiplantae > Streptophyta > Magnoliopsida > Lamiales > Oleaceae > Fraxinus > Fraxinus cuspidata. Next base: position 8,142 of record CAIGRP010117668.1, read on the forward strand.
CATCCCAAGAAATTGAAGTTGACCTAGGTAAAGTGAAAGAAATCACGAATTGCCTCGGCCAACTAATGTTAGAGAAATGCGNAGTGCGAATTTTAGCTCAATAGAGTTGGTTTTCTAGGCCACGTAATCACATCCCAAGAAATTGAAGTTAACCTAGGTAAAGTGAAAGAAATCATGAATTGCCTCGGCCAACTAATGTTAGAGAAATGCGCATCTTATTGGGAATAACGAGTTATTATAGGAGATTCATTGAAGAGTTTTCAAAGATTGCCATTCCAATTACTCAACTTACGAAAAAGAACATGAAGCTCCAATGGACAGATAAGTACGAACAGAGTTTTCAGGAACTAAAACAGAAATTGACCTCAACTTCAGTTTTGACCATACCCAAATGGTCAGAAGGCGTCGTTATTTACAGTGATGCATCTAAGCAGGGTCTGGGATGTGTACTTATGCAGCATGGTAAAGTTATCGCATATACTTCCAGACAACTAAAATATTATTAAAAAAACTACCCAACGCATGACCTGGAATTAGCAGCAGTAGTTCATACACCAAAAATATGGTGACATTATCTTTATGGAACTAAGTGTGATATTTATATGGACCATAAGAGCCTAAAGTACTTCTTCACGTAGAAGGAATTGAACGTGAGACAATGTAGATGGCTAGAATTGGTGAAAGATTATGATTGTACCATTCATTACCATCCAGGAAGGTTAATGTAGTTGCTGACGCATTAAGTAGGAAGACAACAGGACATCTGGTAGCTTTTTCCACGATACAGAAATCTTTGATCAGAGATATATTTGTAACTTAAGGTGATTTCATCTTCAGTAAATATTGTAACATAAATTACTACCCTCATAGTTCAACCCACTATTCGAGATCAAATTAAGAAAGCCCAGGATAGTGACCTATTTTTGCAAAAGATTAAAGGTAAAGTTGACACAGGCAAACAAAAGGGTTTTGAGTTAGCTAGCGATAATAACTTGATATTTAAAGGAAGATTGTGTGTACCCAAAGATGAGAATATACAAAATGAAATATTAGAAGAAGCTCACTTTGCCCCTATGCAGCACATCCTGGGGAAACAAAAATGTATGAAGACCTTCAAAGCATATTCTAGTGGCTAAATATGAAAAGAGGAATATGTCTATTCGTAGAGAAGTGCATAGTTTGCCAACAAGTAAAACTGGAACATTATAGGCCATCAGGATTAGTAAATCCACTAGAGATTTGTGAATGAAAATGGAAGCACGTCGCCATGGATTTTGTAGTAGGTTTTCCAAAATCAAATAGAGAAAATGATGCAATCTGGGTTATTGTCGATAGATTAACAAAGTCCGCTCACTTCCTACCAGTAAAGATAACTTTTAATATGGATCAATTAGCTCAGCTATATATTTGAGAAGTAATCAGATTACATGGGACCCTAGTCTCTATTGTATCAAGTAAAGATCTGAGATCCAATTCAAAATTTTAGAAGAGTATACAAAAGGCAATGTGGACTAAAATAAACTTCAGGACAGCTTTCCACCGACAATCAGATGGTCAGTTAGAGTGGACTATTCAAAAATTTGAGGACATGCTTCGAGCATGTGTCCTAGACCTCGGACGAAGTTGGGAAAACACCTATCACTAGTAGAATTTGCCTACAATAATAACTATCAGACTACCATAAGAATGACCCCTTATGAGGCTTTATATGGTAGAAGGTGCAAATCTCCAGTTCATTAGGATGAAGTTGGTGAACGAAGAATTCTAGGGCCTGAGATTATTTAGTGAACAGTCCAAGCTGTTGATAAGATTTGGGCTAGAATAAAGACTGCACAAAATCGACAGAAAAATTATACTGATAACAGGAGGAAGGATCTCGAATTCAAGGTTGGTGATAAAGTTTTCCTAAAAATAGCTCCTATGAAGGGAGTTATTTGATTTGGCAAAAGGGGAAGCTCCATCAAAGATATATAGGACCTTTTGAAATTTTGAAATGTGTGGGAATTATGGCTTATGAGCTGGCATTGCCTCCTGAACTTCCAGCAGTATACAATATCTTCCATGTCTCTATGCTTCGGAAATATATATCAGATCCTAGGAACGTGATTAATCCTCATTCGTTAGACATTCATCCATATCTAACTTACGAGGAAGCTCCAGTAGTCATCTTGGATAGAAAGATTCGAATGCTATGAAATAGAGAAATTCCATTAGTAAAAGTTCAGTGGTGGAATCACGCGTTGAAGAATCCACTTGGAAACATGAGAGAGATATTAAAGCTAAATACCCACAGCTTTTTGGTAATCAAGGTAAATTTCGAGGACGAATTTTTTTTATTTTATTTTTTAGGGGAGGATGTAATTCCCCAAAAATACGCATAATATATATTATAATGTATAATGCAAGTTTTGATATTTTAGGGTAACCTAACAACTTTATTTTGTATATCTATTAAATTTTAATATTATTTTAGATATCTATTAAATTATTTTTTAGGGACCTTGTGTGTGTGTGTGTGTCTATAATAAAAATTATATAGATAAAATTTGAAATTTGCACATATCCATATTAGAATCTTATCATCATGTAGTTATATTTTTTGAAAATTCGAATTTCATGATAAGTTTGACTGATAAAAGATCAATCCAAAATTGAATTAAGAGTCCTACTAGAATTCTCATTATGTAGTTATACTTATCAATTCACACCTATAAATACCCTATTGTTGTTGCATTTCAATTCACACAAATTAAGAGAGAAAAATAAAGAACGAAGAAAGAGAGGAAAGGAAGGGGAGAGAGAGAGGGAGAGAGAGAGAAAAAAAAACGTGTGAGAGAGAGAAACGTGAAGGGGGGGGGAGGGAAAGGAATGAAAAAAATATATATATATATTTCGGAGCATTCGAGATTCGTTCGCAAGAATTTTCAATCCTAAGTAACTCGAGTATAAAAGCAATTTGATGGATAGGTATGGATTTCTCTAAATGTCAAGTGATTTTGTGTTTTCACTTTTTAATGTTTTAAGTTAAGTATTTTATGTGCTATTATGCGATCCAAATTAAATAAAGATCTTGTGGATAATACTATAAGGTATTATTAGTAGATCTACACAGAAACCAGCCATAGTGCTAAATACCCTAAGTGAAGATTGAGAATGGGTATGACCTAAGTTAGAATGAGATGGTCAGGTTTCTATTTCACTTGAAAAGTTATGTTATGAGCGCAATTATTTGCTTTTTATATTAGATTGTGAAAATATTGACATGAAATCTATACTGGGTGTATTAGTATGCTCATTCCATATTTAAAATATTTTTCAGATGCTTGATTGATCGGAGTTAGATGTTGAAACTACTGACAGGGTCCGTGTCGCTGGATCAAGAATTTTGTTTTCTTTCAATATTTAGGATTTAGTTTAAAATTATTTTGAAATCAGTTTTTTTTTTTTCAAAATTGATGAATTTATATTTCATTAGTGGATAGAATTTTTTGGATGTTTTATGAGACAACAAAATAGTTTATGTTATTCTACAATTGTTTTTAAATGCGTTAATCAACTTTTATAATGGTTAAAAGGAACTAATTGAGTAACCTTCGGGACATAGGTTTCGGGGCATTACATCATGGTATCAGAGCTCGGTTAATCCTTTCTAGCAGACTTTGTGAAATTAAAATTTTAGATTTCTTTATATGTTAAAGTTTGATCCACACGACATTGAGACCGATATGATCAACTTCTTACCGACATTGTAAGGTATAAAATTACTTTATTTTTAAGTTAGCAGGTGATTGCTTGAACTTGATATATAATCTTTGTAGAAAGTTAAATTGTTATATTTTATAGAAAATTCATTGCGATGTTTATTTCCATGACGAGAATTAGAAAACTAATTGAGTAAGGTAGTGATTATGTAAAGAAAATCGAAAAATTTATTGTTTAAATTTTCTTGATTTGCATATTCACAAGATTGAAAGGCTTTGTCAACAAAACCTAAATTGTCAAAGGCGAGTTTGGGATTTAAGTGGTTCACTTGTGACCCCTTCCTCACCTGGAAGCCTTTTTAGTTTTGTGTTAATCAAATTAACAAGACGAAAAGCAATATTTCAAACCTCTAAAGAAAAAAATAACAATAATAAATAAATAAACAAATAAATAAAATTATGTAACCCATTTATTCAAATCTTATTGGAAGCAATAAGAATATATTAAACATAAATAACACTATTTATACTCAAATATTCTATCCTTGTCAACTAAATCAGGCTAGTTGAATTGACCTGAATGGCCTCTAATATACAGTCCACATATTTTAGGTTTAGATGGTAGCTAACTTAGCACGAGAATTACTAGTTGCTATGTGAGACATGTCGCAGTAGCAACCACCTCAACAACAATGAGGCAAGCCCGAATCATCATCAATTATAGAACAGTTTCACAAGATACACCTACCCGTGTTTGAAGGTGGCCTCAATCTACTAGCTGCTGAGGAATGACTTTGCCATCTTGAGCGTCTTTTTAGGTTTATGGAATTTACTGATGCATAAAAAATCCTTTGTGATATATTTATGATAGAGAATGGAGCAGGTTATTGGTGGGAGATGACTAATAGATCATGCATCGAAGAGCAACAGCGTAACCTTACGTGGGTACAATTCAAAGAGGCAGTGCTTCAAAAGTATTTTCCTACTACTTTAAAAGATAAGAAAGAGGCAGAGTTTCTTGAGCTGAAGCAGGGAAACATGATACTCACTGATTATGAGCAAGGAGTTATCAAGATTTGTCCCACATCTGGTGGACACAAAGGATAGACGAGCTCGATGGTTTAAGCGTGGACTGAGAACTGACATTAGGAAAGCAATAGCAGTATTCCAATTGGATACTTATCGGGGAGTTCTAGAGAAGGCTTAAGTATATGCCTTTGATGATGATGTTGAAAATAATAAATAACATGCAGGCTCTTTAGACAAGGGAAAGTGGTATGACAATATCAAGAGGAATAACAAATGTCCTAATAAAAAGGAAATGACAAAAACAGGTGCCAACATTAGCGATAAGAATGAACGATCATTTTGTCCCAAATATCAAAAACCTCATCAGGGAGAATACCTAGCAGGAAAAGGTGTCTGTTACAGATGTGACAAGCTAGGACACGTTGTCAAAGACTACACTGATGGACAACTTATGAAGACTGAAGATCAAAAGGTAGGCAAGGCCAGCGTTTTTACTTTAACCCATGAGGAGATAGAGCATGACTACAATGTGGTGGCAGGTATCATATCAGTCTCTGACATGTATGTTTTTATATTAATTAATTCAGGAGCTACACACTCGTTTGTTTCTTCGATATTCGTTACAATGTTGAATATAGAATGTATACCCCTTAATAACATAATAGAAATATCATTACCGTCAGGGAAGGTGCTTAACGTAAATTATATCGCGAGTAACCTATATTTAGAAATGGATGGGAAGATAATAAAAACAGACTTGGTGGTTCTAAACGTGAAAATTTTTGACATTATACTTAGAATGGATTAGTTGTCAAAAAATCATGCAACCATTCGTTGTTTCGAGAAGGGTGTAATTTTTCAACAATCTAGTGAAGAAGAATTTCATTTCTTTTGAACAAGGGTGAAACCTCTACCCCGACTTATATCAATAGTGCAGGCTGAACACTTGTTGAAAAAGAAGTCTACTCAAAGATTCTTAGTGTCTTTGACTAGTATTGATGAGAAGGAGTTAACCATTGTCGAAGTTCGAGTGGTTAGAGATTTTTCAGATGTGTTTCCAGAAGTTTTCCAAGAATGCCTTCAAACCGAGAGTTCGAGTTTACTATTGATCTCGTACTAGGTGCCACACCAATTTCAAAGGCCCGTTATCGTATGTCAGCGATAGAACTTCAAGAGTTGAAATTACAATTGCAGGAGTTGCTAGAGAAATGTTTTATTAGACCTAGTGTCTCACCATGGGGAGCCCCAATATTGTTCGTAAAGAAAAATGATGGATCGATGAGAATTTGCATCGATTATCGAGAGCTGAACTATATTACAATTAAAAATAAATATCCCTTCCCCAGAATTGAAGATTTATTCGACCAGCTACAAGGTGCCAAGGTCTTCTTGAAAATTGATTTAAGATCAGGTTATCATTGCTTGAAAATTAAAGCAACTGATGTTCCGAAGACATCATTTAGAACTCGATATGGGTACTATGAGTTCTTGGTGATGCCTTTTGGCTTGACAAATGCACTACCAGTCTTCATGAATCGAGTTTTCCACAACTATTTGGATCAATTTTTTAGAGTCTTCATTTATGATATACTAATCTGTTCAAAGAGTGAGCATAAACGTACAAAAAACCAAAGGATTATTCTCGAAATACTAAGAAAGGAGAAGCTCTATGCCAAATTCAAAAAGTGCGAATTTTAGCTCAATAGAGTGAGATTTCTAGGCCACGTAATCACAGCCCAATGAATTGAAGTTAACCCAGGTAAAGTGGAAGCAATCACGAATTGGCCTTGTCTAACTAATGTTAGAGAAGTGCCCAGCTTCTTGGGATTAGTAGGTTATTATAGGAGATTCATTGACAGGTTTTCAAAGATTGCCATTCCAATGACTTAACCAACGAGAAAGAACATGAAGTTCTAGTAGACAGATAAGTGCGAACAGAGCTTTCAAGAACTAAAACAGAAATTGATCTCAGCTCCAGTTTTGACCATACCCAAAGGATCAGAATGCTTCGTTATCTATAACGATGCATCTAAGTAGGGTATGGGATGTGTACTTATGCAGCATGGTAAACTTATTACATATGCTTCCAGATAACTAAAATCATATGAAGAAAACTACCCAATGCATGACCTAGAGTTAGCAGCAGCAGTTCATGTACTAAAGATATTGCGACACTATCTGTATGGAACTAAGTGCAATATTTATACGGACCACAAGAGCCTAAAGAACTTCTTCACCTAGAAGGAATTGAACATGAGACAACGTAGATGGCTAGATTGGTGAAAGATTATGATTGTGCCATTCATTATCATCCTAAAAAGGCTAATGTAGTTGCTGACGCATTAAGTAGGAAGACAACACGACATTTACCAGCTTTACCCACGATATAAATAATGCAGCACAAATCGCTACCCTCACAGTTCAACCCACTATTCGAGATCGAATTAAGAAAGCCAATGATAGTGATCTATTTTTGCAAAAGATTAAAGGTGGAGTTGGTACAGGCAAACAAAAGGGTTTTGAATTAGGTCAGGATTATATTTGATGTTTAAATGAAGATTGTGTGTACCGAAAGATGAGAATATACGAAATGAAATATTAGAAGAAGCTTACTTCGCCCCTTATGCAGCATACCCTGGGGCACAAAAATGTATAATGACCTTCAAAGTATATTTTGATGGCAGAATATGAAAAGAGGAATAAGTTTATTTGCAGAGAAGTGTATGGTTTTCTAGCAAGTAAAAGTAGAACATTAGAGGCCATTAGGATTATTAAATCCACCAGAGATTCTTGAATGGAAATGAGAGCACATCCTATGGATTTTGTAGTAGGTTTTCCAAGATCAAATAGAGGAAATGATACAATTTGGTTTATTGTCAACAAAATAACAAAGTCAGCTCACTTCTTACTAGTAAAGATGACTTTTAATATGGATCAATTAGCTCAACTATATGTTAGAAAAGTGATCAGATTACATGAGACCCCAGTCTCTATTGTATCAAATAGAGATTCAGATTACTTCAAAATTTTGGAAAAGTATTTACAAGGTAATGGGGACTAAGCTAAACTTCATTACAGCTTTCCATCCAAAATGAGATGGTCAGTCGGAGAGGACTACTCAAATTCTTGAGGACAAGCTTCGAGCATGTGGCCTAGATCTTGGAGGAAGTTGGGAAAAACATCTATCATTGGTAGAATTTGCCTACAATAATAACTATCAGACTGCCATAGGAATGGCCTCTTATGAAGCTTTATATGGTAAAAGGTACAGATGTACAGCTTATTGGGATGAAGTTGGTGAGCAAAGAATTCTAGGGCCTGAGATTATTGAGCAAACATTTCAAGCTATTGAGATGATTTAGGGTAGAATAAAGACTGTCCAAGATCAACTGAAAAGTTATGCTGATAACAGGAGGAAGGATCTCGAATTCGAGGTTGATGACAATTGTTTTCTAAAAATAGCTCCTATGAAAGGGAGTTATTCGATTTGGCAAAAGGGGAAAGCTCCAACCAAGATATATAGGACCTTTTGAGATTTTGAAACGCGTGGGAATTGTGGCTTATGAGCTGGCATTGCTTTCTGAACTTCCAACAATACACAATGTCTTCCATGTCTCTATACTTCAGAAATATATATTAGATCCTANTAGGACCTTTTGAGATTTTGAAACGCGTGGGAATTGTGGCTTATGAGCTGGCATTGCTTTCTGAACTTCCAACAATACACAATGTCTTCCATGTCTCTATACTTCAGAAATATATATTAGATCCTAGCCACGTGATTAATCCTCATTCGTTAGACATTCATCCAGATCTAACTTACAAGAAGCTCCAGTAGTCATTTTGGATAAAAAGATTTGAATGCTTTGAAATAGAGAAATTAGTAAAAGTTGAGTGGCGGAATCACATGTTGAAGAGTCCACTTGGGAACATGAGGCAGATATTAAAGCTAAATACCCATAGCTTTTTGATAATCAAGGTAAATTTCAAGGAAAAATTTTTTTTAGGGGGAAAGATGTAATACCCAAAAATAAATAAATAAATACGTACAATTTTTTTTTATGTGGCATAAATGTAAGTTTTGAGATTTTAGGGTAACCTAACAATTTTACCATTTTCTAGGGACCTTGTGTTAATATTCCTAATAGTTCGATATATATGAGTTTTAGATGAAATTAAAATTTATTATTATTTTGGACATCTAATAAATTATTATCAAATTATCTAATAAAAATTATTTAGATAGAAAAAACTTGAAATTTGCACATATCCCACACTAGAATCTTATCATCATGTAAAGTTTTGAGATTTTAGGGTAACCTAACAATTTTACCATTTTCTAGGGACCTTGTGTTAATATTCCTAATAGTTCGATATATATGAGTTTTAGATGAAATTAAATTTTAATATTATTTTGGACATCTAATAAATTATTATCAAATTATCTAATAAAAATTATTTAGATAGAAAAAACTTGAAATTTGCACATATCCACACTAGAATCTTATCATCATGTAGTTATATTTTTTTAAATTTTGAATTTCACGATAAGTTTGTTTGATGAAAGATAATTTCAAATTTGAATTAAGAGTCCTATTAGAATTCTCATTATGTAATTATCCTTATCAAGTCACACCTATAAATACCCACTCGTTGTATTTCAATTCACACAAATTAAGAGGAAAAAAAATAGAGAAAGAGAGAAGAACACGTGAGAGAGAGAGAGAGAGAGATAGAGAAGAAAAAGTTTGAAAAGAAAAAAAAAATTTCTAGCGCGTTTGAGATCCATTCGTAAGAATTTTCAGTCCTAAGTAACCCAAGTATACAAACAATTTGACAGATTATGTATGGATTTCTCTAGATGTTAAGTGGTTTTGTGTTTTCACTTTTTAATATTTTAAGTTACGTATTTTATGTGCTATTATGTGATCCAAATTATTGAAGAATCTTGTGGATTATACCATAGGGTATTATTATGTAGATCTACACTAAAACCAGCTATAGGGCTAAATACCTTAAGTGGAGATTGAAAATGGGTATGACCTAAGTGAGAATGAGACGATCAGGCTTCTATCCCACTAGAAAAGTTATGTTATGTACGTAATTTACTTGCTTTTTGTATTAGATTGTGAAAATACTGACATGAAATTTATACCGAGTGTATTCGTATAATCATTCTATATTTAAAATATTTTTCAGATGCCTGATTGATCAGGGTTGGAGGTTGAAACTGCTAACATAGTCTGTGTCGCTGGATCAAGAATTTTATTTTCTTCCAATATTTAGCATTTAGTTTAAATTTTTTTTGCAATCAGAATTTTATTTTCAAAATCGATGAATTTATATTTAATTAGTGGATTGAATTTCTTGAATGTTTTATGAGACAACAAAATAGCTTATATTATTCTACATTTTTTTTTTACAATGTGTCAATCAACTTTTATAATGGTTAAATGAATTAATTGAGTAACCTTCGGGACATAGGTATTGGGGCGTTACATTGTATTACATTTTTTTACATTAGGCTATAAGAAGATCGATTTTTTCTCAATCATTTTTTAAAACATCATATTGGAAGATTATCGTCAAGCAACAAGCTTGATAGTAGAAAATTCACAAGTACAAGTATATTTCAACAAAAACAACATACACTCCTACAGATATTATAAGTGCCGCGATGAATACATATGGAGCGAGTTACAAGAAAGCTAGAAGATTTAAGGAGAAAGCATTAGAATTGGTGAGAGGAGATCAAACAAAGTCATATGAAAAGCTTCTAAAATACTTTTACATGATAGAATAAACAAATCTCGAACAAGTTACATAAATTGAGACATATCAGGACAAAAAATCTAAATCTAAGTACCTCTTCATGGCATTAGGTGCATATATTCAATAGTAAAAGTATGGTGGAACACTTTTCATCGTGTGTATGTAAGATACCAACAACAATATCTTCATATCAGGATTTGGAGTTGGTAATGTAGAAGTTAATGATTCATGCGAGTAATTCTTAATTACGTCAAAAGAAGCTCACGGTGAGTGAGAAAGATTGTGTATAATCTCAGATGGACAATAAAAATACAATTCACCGGGTGTTTGAGAATGCAATGAATTATCAATGTTTCTATCACTTGTTAAAAACTTGAAGTAGTCTTTTGGCGGGAAGAGAAAGGAGAAAAATATTGCAGAACATTTCAACAGTGCTGTAAGAGCATAAAGTAAGAATGATTTGAGTTTCTTATGAAACAACTTGATGAAATCAATGCAGAGATTCTGTCACATGTGGTACATTGATATCAAACAATTTTATGAAGTTCAAAGTGTCCCATCTTTTTTTTTTTAATCATGGTTATATATGGGCAAAATGTGACTTTTTTGAAGGTTAAGTTATAACACATTCATCATATAAGGTATATGAACTTTTTGTGATTACGTTTTGTGACGTGCCATGTTCCTTTTTTTAAGATGGTAAGTTTAATATTGTAAAAAGAGATTAAGTTGTCATTTTGTTAGCAAAGGGCTAAGGTATAACATTGTTATTGAATTTATATTGTGATAAATTACAAAATCAGATTCATATTGCATCCCTTACAAATCTCAAAAGTTTTTTGTTTTTCAAATTAAGTGAAAAAGAATCTTTTTGGGTTATATAAATATAAATATTTTACCCTTGTTTGAATCCCATTATTTTCAAAATACATTTTTTTTATCTTGTTTTCAACCACACATTCTTCAATAAAATAATATTACACGCAAATCCAAAACTTTTTCTTATATTTTAATCACACATTCTTCATAAATCTAATATTCCAAAATGTATCCTTAAGAAAAAATGGGGCTCAAACAAGCTCTTTGAATCTTCCTTGTGCAGAAAGATATCGGTTTTGACGAATGGTCAAGGGATTACATAATAAATAACATGTTTTCTACAATAACTTCAAATGTAGTTAAATTAGCATATTCGGTAACAAAAGCAACAAAATGTCATCATATGGAGCCTTTATTGGAATCGTTAAGATATTTGTTACAAAAATGGTTTTGAAGCATATAAATGATGCAATGGCGATCTTCAAAACACTTGCAACAAACAAGAGAAAAAAATATGAAGTCTAAGAAAATGAAGGTAAAAAGCTATAAATTTGTTGTTCATTTGTTGTTATTGTATGATGGATATGTGTTGCTATGACAAGATTGTAGTAAAAAAGTTACATACTTTGTCAATAAAAAGGTCACAAGTATAGGATTTTAAGTGACATGAAATTTTATGGGTTCATATATTCTTGTAGGGCTTAAATGACATGAAAACATGATTTGCAACCTTTATTGATATTGAATTTTCATGTTCAATTCTACTTTAACATAAAATAGTGAGAAATTTATTGATAGAGTATTTTGTCGTATTATTCACACTGACATCGACTTCATGTTTAATATTATACCAAGTTAATGATAGTTGTGCCTCATATTTGTTGAATATGGAATAAAAGATATGCACATGCAACTAATTCCATTTAGACAAGATTCCATGTGCACATGCACTTGTAGTTATTTCAAAGATAAATGGAGACTCAAATTCATATTGTTTACTATATTATACAAAAGTGATATACATACAAACAGACACTGGAATATTTTTTTCGTTTGGACATCACAATGAGTAGAACGTACCCGATGAGGTAAAGGCAAGAATAGTCTTGACTCGTAATTCAAAAAGAAAATTCGGATGATCTAAAGAAAAAATGAATACCATCAAAATGAGAGAAAATCTGAAGTACAAAATGTAATATGTAAAAAGCATGGCCACAATAGGAGATCATGTCTAACCCCAACAATTGCGAAGAAGAAACGACAAAAAAAAAATAAAAGGGAAAGTTGAAGACAATAATACTATATTATTTGATACTTTTTGTTTTAAAATGCTTTTCAGTTTAAATAGTTCAAACGTTGTTAAAATGGTTTAGAGCTTGTTTGGCATGACTTTTTAAAAGCCAAAAGAAGCTTTTGAGATTCAAAAGCTGGATCCGTTTGTCTAATTTTTTGAAAGTGCTTATTCCTCTAAAAGCATTTCCAAAATAGAAAGCTTTTTAAAAGTTAGTTTCCAAACAAAAATTACAGTAGCTTTCTACAAAAGCTCTTCTACAAGACGCAAAAGTAAAAATAAAAGTCATATCAAACGGGCCCTTAGTCAACATATCAATTTTGAAGTTTAAGGCGTATGTCACTTTTTGGTTAAAAGAAGAGACGTATCATGTCACTTTTGGCTCTGCTAGAGTTATATTGCTCTCAATTTGCAGTGCATTGTGCTTCCATTTTATCATGACTCTAATTATATTCCTTGATAAGGTATGGTGGACTCCAATTTGACTACAGGACAGGAATTATAAGGTCCTTCTTATAGATTTCCTTATAGGAATACCAAACAAATATGTAAAATGAAAAGCCAATCCAATGGAAATGTCACACAGTATATCTTACAATACAGCCTCATGTTTATTCCTGGACAAAAAAACTCTTGTTTTTTTTTTGGATCTTAGAAATGAACCGAGCAACACATGAAGTTAAACATTATAAATTTTAATTTAACTTGATTTTTTGTTGTTGACAGGGATGAATTTTCATAATTGGCATTTTTTGATAGAGCCAGATCCAATCATAGAAATACTGATGAATAGAGATGATTTCTACCCAAAAAGTGCATAATTTTACTTTTTGAAGAAGCTACTTTTTAACATTGATGTGAAGTTCATATACAATTCCACCGATAAAACAACTGTGTATCCTTATCTTCACACACAACATGTAATGTGAAGTCTAAATTTTTGAAGAATGCAGCATCTTTATGAAGTTCAAATTTCATGTCACTTTTTTAAAGTCTAAGATAAACATGATATTCATTTAACACAAATTTTCTTTCATAAAATCGCATTAAAGCATTCATGTCATACCAAAAAATATCAATTATTATCCAACTTAATATAGCCATAAAGCATCGACTACCAACATATTGAATGGAGCCAAAATTTTACAAATAACCTAACAACTGAAAATCCAAATGTAAAAAGTTGTATAAACACCATCGCTATTAATAAGTGCTTGTCAGTCATGTACATTCATCTGTCATTACCTCTTCAAATGCATCTTTATCTCTACCTGACATATCACACGTCCCTTTCCTTTGACACCCATTCGTTGGTTGTGTCATAATTCTTAGATTACTTTTTCCTGGCATAAGCATACAATTCAGCAGCCAAGTTTAGCCTAATTAGTGGAATGTTAAATGTCTTTGACATTTTATTTAACTTTTCGTTGATGAAGTATTGTGCATACATAATGACACAAATTTCACAATCTCCGTTGCAAAAAAAAAAAAAAAGGGAAGAATCCAATATTTAAATTAAAAAAAAATATATCTTTAGAAATTAATCTGCCACAATTTTTTTTTTTTTTTTTTTACTGTGGAAGTTTTGGAACCATGTTTAAAACCAATGGTTCCACAACATCTTCTTTCGTGATACCTTTGCCCTCAAAGATGGTGTGGAAAAGAAGATCAGGAATTGTAACTGAAAAAGGTTGAACAGCCTCAAGAACAATAGACTTTCTCACAACCTTATTTTATGAATTATACACGTTCAGGCACTTTTTTTACTATTGAAATGACAGAGAATCCAATGAATAGAGTTGGACATCCTTATTGGCATAAAAACATGGTCGACTTGGCTCCAATTTGTATTGCACGACATGTAAATCCCGACCACATGACAGAAATAAAGTGTGCTTTGCAAGGACGGACTTATCGTTGCAAAATTCATCATACGAACCTCTTATATTTGGCTGTAAAATGGAAAGTCATGATTGTAGAATTGATGTTTATACCACTGCCATGTCTTAGCATCTTCCTTTAATAATAGAAACATGCATCCATAATTCCATATGCTACAAAAAAAAGAAAGATAACAGAACCAATAATGTACTAAAAATATATATAAAAGAATCTTAGAAAAAACTAAAAATAACTTACCGTATCATCTAAACATTAGTTAGGAGTAAATAACGCATACTACCACTACTAAGTAGTGACTGCAATATCAATGAAGTAGAAGCACGGATTGATAACAGAATTTTCGTCATTGAAATGATTACGCCTACATCACATAATGCAAAAAGACACATACAATGTCACTATATTAGAAAAAATTCACAAACATCAAAAAATTGTAACAACTTATTTTTTGTCATGCCTTGTTATACCACATCTCAGGAGCATCAACATCACTTGCATATAGAAGGCCAAAACCAACTCGAAATGCAAAAGTACCTTTTACAACAAGTTTCTTAGTCCTCGATGTAAACTCGTATTCATTGATCCAAGGGGATTGAAGATATGTTGCTTGTTTCTTTTGTCTTTTCACATGTTTGAGCTCACTTCATCGTCAATATCAATAGCATCAATATCTTGGGTTTACGAAGATAAAATTAAGATATTGTCAAATTATATAGTACACAAGCTCAAGTTATTTTGGAGATAAAAATATTAAAATAAACGTTTGCCTCTTCAATTCTAGTTTCAGTTAAAATTGCATTAGTGATTTCTCCTACTCTGCCAAACGTCTTCTTTCAATTCAACCTCCTCATCTAGCAGTTCAATTCCACCTTTATCATATGATGACGCAACAACAAACGGTAACATTATCATTAACATAAATACAAAGGTCAACTTATTTAATGTAAAAACAAACATAAATTATAAGGAAAAAATAATTAAATAAAAAAAAAATACCTCTTGATTTTTTGCTAAACTATGAGCAACATCATCAGCTCTTAATATCTCTTATACGGTTCCCAATTATTGTGTTTGATTGAACTTCAATTTCAAGCTCTAAAATGCGTTTGAAAATCAAATCATTTGATTGAACTTTCAGTTCAACCTCAACCAACTGTTTCAAAATTTATTCGTTGGACTACGGGACTCTCTTAAAAAAACACAAAATAAGAAGTAATAAATAGAAATGGCAGATAAATAAAAAAAGGAAAAAAATGCCCACAAACCTCATCATTTTTCCCTTTGTTCGCCTTTTTTACAGTTCTGCTGGCGTGGCCAACAAATGGTGATTAGCCTGCATCCAGTAACTTCTTTGTCGAACATCTGGATGCTCAAAATCATCACCATTGTTGTGAACACCCAAACTTTGACTCTTTCTTTCTACAAATAAACCAACAACATATTACTCTTCCTTCTCCGTCTCAAGAGGCACATGACGTTTACTTCCAACTAAAAAAGTACATCAAAAGATATAATTAACAAACAAAAAAAAAAAAAAACCACTAATGATGCAAATTAAATAAATAAAAGTGAACAAAACATAATTTAAGCAAATAAAAAAAAAAAGCACTTCCTTAAACTCACCGAAGTAACATGCTCTTTGGAACTCCAACTCAATATCCGAGATGCTGGGTTTATACTTCATGCAGTATTTCTTTTGAGCTATTGTAGGAATAGTTTCTTAAATCCATACTTGAAAAGCAAGTAGGAATATTCCACTCAACACATACTCTAGGAACTTATTTTCAGTAAAGATATTCTTAATTCTCTGATTAAACGCTCTCTCAAGGTATGCCAATGTCCCACTATAAAGTTCTTTCTCCATGGAAAAGAATTCATCTTATCGGACTCTAGAAGACAAAGAGAGAAAAATGAATCATCAATGCCCTTGTGATACGATGTATGAAATAAGAATGATGTAATCACATAAACTATATCAATATCAACACCATTCTTATCTACGGTATGAACTGGCTGATTTTTAAACACTTCTTCAATGTTTTTTGTAGAAATGTTTCATAATCATTGAAGTACTGCTCTTGGGTGTTTTTCAGTGGATATTTTGTGTAGTCACTCAACATTTCCAACACATCGAAGCCCTGACACTAGTCATAATTCTTCCATGGAAAATCTGACAACTTGGTCATTAATACTGAACATGTCATTGGAGTTAGGCTGCTTAACTTGCCTAAGCAACAAATGGTGTATCAACTGCGGCTGCAATAATATTTTCTTCAAATCAATGAAGGCAACGAAGCATGTCTCCCCGAATAAAATTTTCTAATGTGGACTATCATTTTCATTCAAATCAATAATTACCTTATTCTTAGAATATAATGTGACTCCCTTTAAACTAATATTATTGATGAATTATTAAATCCCAATCATAAAAAAAGGAAAAAAAAAGGCAGTTAAATAAAATTCAAATTAGCTAACTACAAATATATGCTTCGGCGTCACAAAGTAACAAATACTCAAAAAAGTTACAAACACCGATCAAAATCTTAAAATAGATCCAAGGTATGGTTAATTTTCTTCTACATGTTGTCTCTTTGTGACTAATTAAACATAGAACATAATGACATTTTAAGAACGCAACAACCTATAAGTTGATAAGTGAAAGAAATTTTAAAAAGTGTCGGAAATAAAAAAGTAAAACTATTTTATAATTAGATAATATATGACAATACAATAGACAATGATGATACGAGGTGTTTTACAATTATTAAGGAAGCTTTGTTATGGATTTTTCATATATTATTTGAGGCAGAAACTGTGACTATTAGTAATCTACCTTAAAAGTTTAGCTGTCGAAATTGCTCATCATGGCATGCATGGGGAAATACTAACACTTAAGGTAAGTCCACCAAAAGCAGATATCCTTGAAGAGTTCTGTCCAACCAATCCAACTAGACAATGTACTCAAGCTCAAAAAAAATTCCAATTACACAACTTTCCCCACTTTTTGAATAAAAACAAACTAACTTCAAGACAAGCCTTGAACCTAATTCAACCTTCGCAACTCAAAACCTATAGCACACACCCCGTATAAACAACTAAAAGAAACAGCATCCTCCAGTGCAAAAAAATAAAATAAAATAATTAAATCAGTTTAGTTTAGGCAGAAAGTGGGGATGAATCCAAAGGCCAACATTTCCAAGTGGATCACCAACTTGCTAGCCAAATGCTTCCCAACATCTCAATACAGTGTAGGTTTTAATTAACAAACGACTCTACAACATCCATTTGATATATACAACCACCTTAACAAGGAAAATAATTCTAAGATAACCGTAAAATGTCCTGCAAAAGCCGATATAAAATTGAAAAATGGAATAAATAGTCAGAATCATCTCAAAAGTAGCAAAAATTACAACATAAAATTGAATAAAAGCCATAAAATAGTTTAAACAGTAGGTTTATAAAATTTTGAAGAAACTTTTTTCTTCTTTTTGAATCCTTCTTCATCAATAGTCGTTTTTCTCTTCAACCCCTTAGATTCACTTTCTACATCCATTTGTTTGAGTCAAGTGAGGGTTTACTGAAGTCAAAGTCAGAGTTAGGGGTGGTTCTGCGAATTTGGAGTTTTTGAAGTTGGAGTAGGGTGAGGGTTTTACAGAAGCTGGAGTTGGAGTCAGGTGAAGGTTTCTGCGATTTTCAATTTGGGGGCTTTTAACGGTTCTGTTGTGAAACAACCAAAATATCTCTTTTTAAAAGAAATAATAATATGTCCGGATCGTTGTTAGCAATGTTGAAAATATAAGAATTATGTATTGCTTAAATACCATTTGATGAAACCAACCACTTGAATGAATTGTTGAAGTTATATGGTAAATAATGAAATATTAGATTAAGCAAATGAATAATAAAGACAAAAAAACATGGCTCGGGAATTAGGAGATTTTATTACACCACAAATAATGAAGATGGAGAAATATTATAATGATTTCAAAAGCTAGTAATCACTTTTCTCATATTATAAAATTGTATAGAAGAGCCTAATATTTATAGAGAACATGTAGGGGATATTCAAACCCTTCTAGTAAAGTTGTTGATGAAGTAGGATACCAAAAAATCGAGTCCATAACAAATTTCAACTCCAAATGGCCATCCAAAATTGAACTTAGGATACTAAAAAATTGAGTCCAAAACAAATTACAACTCCCGATGGGCTTCCAAAATTGAACTTCAACTCGACATATGACTCCAATAGCATTTCAAATTGAATTTTTCTTGACGTGCAATTCAATTAGAAATTTTCAATTACTTCAACAAAGAATTCGGGTCACACCCAAATTCTAATAATCTCCACATTAACACGAATTCTACTACAATGAACAAAGTTCCAAAATTTTCTCCACCCGGAGAAGAAAATCCGTCTGCAAGGAATGAACTGACTTTTCAACAATAATCAAAACTAATTTCTCCAACCAAACACAAAATACTCCACCTCTTCCAATGAATCTAAGCACTACTCTGCAGAATTACCTCAGATTCCTAAAAATCATAATGATTTTAAATTTCACCAAATTTGGCTGTAACATACCCAAAGCAGAATCAAACTCAAATGCTTTTAAAGAAGACCACTTACTAGATTGTACACTTTCTACTACACTGAAAGTATGCTCAACAAAATCAGCATCCACGTACCTTTTACCACTGGGTCCGTCCCTAACAATTGAATACAATGGCACCATAGGTGATGGTGGCAAAGTGGCATTATCCATATTTTCTGAACTCAACTGAGCAGTATTCTTTAAATTTGACCTTTTACGAGCTCTTAAAGGTATTGTACCAAGCTAAATGTCCCCCACGATACTGAAACTGTGCTAATTGACTCTTCTAGAATCTAAACGACCCTGCAAGATGTATAATTGAGATATTTTATGTTCCTTTAATACAACCTGGGCACCTTTACAAACCTTCAAAACTCCTCCTCCACCGAAAAACTCATAACCTTTTGAATCATTGATTGACAACGAGATGAGATTTTTCTTCAAATTCGAAACATGTCGAACCTGACCAAGTGTTCTAATTGTCTTATCCAATAGCTTCAATCTGGCAGTACCAATTCTACCGACCTGATAAGGTGCGTTGTTTCCCATAACCACGACACCTTTGGAAATGGTTTCATATGTAGTAAACAAGTCCTTAATAGGACACTTATGTTTACACGCTGAATCCAAATCCTCCTCTGGTTTAGACTCGATGCCAGAAATAGCCAAGAGATCTCCCTCACTTACATGTTCTCTACAAGGTTTTCTTCACCTGAAGTCTCTTATTGCTTCCCAATCGACTTGCAGCCAACCTTTCTTTATTCTTCAATTTGTAGCAATGATCTTCATGTGCCCCTTCTTCTTGTAGTAGTTACAAATCTAATTATTGAACTTAGATTTCATTCTGCCTCTTCCAGAACCACCATAAGCAACATGCCTTCTCCATCTCTGGCCTCAGAAATCAGATACTTCATCTTTTCTTTTGAATACAAAAGCATCACACACCTTTTCTATGGTGAAAGTATCACGACTATATAAGATCCTGTCTTTAAATGAAGAAAACGAAGGGGGCACCAAACATAATACAACCAAGATACTGAAACTGTGCTGATTGAGTCTTCTAGAATCTGAATGACCCTGCAAGATGTATAATTGAGACATTTTATGTCCCTTTAATACAATCATAGAGCAGTTGCTGAAACCTCCTTCAAAAGTTCTTGAAGAATGGTATTTGATAGATGAAGATGAATTCGAGAAATTGTCTTCTTATCCTTCCGTAATTTCTCATTCGCGGTCAAAGTTGCGGGCATTTTATCAATTCCCAGCAACGCATCATCCAGGAGGAAGATGAAGATTTAGGAGAGACCCAAAAAGGGCCATCAATATCGAAGATACACCACAAAGAAGCAAGAGGAAGATTGAGGAGAGACCCAAAAAACCCCCATTCATAAAGCACACATCGTCTGTAACAGTGTGAAAAGGGCCCTTGAACAAGGTTATTTCATTTTTTTATATTTGAAGTGATATGTATTTATTCAAAAATCGATGGATAAGAAGTATTGAAGATGTGTTGACAATTGTAACCTTTATTCGGTTCAATTTCATTAGTGATTGGAATGGGTTAGGGTTTTGTATTTGAATTCTATGTCTTATGAAAATTGATTTTTTTTAAATTTCATTTTATGACTAACATGTTTTCTAACCATAAAGAGTCTAAATGTGACGATGATATTCTAATGTGATCGAGGTTGTTATGAATGTGTGGCTTGAACGCATAACATTATTTATACCTATGACCTGATTTTAATTTTATGAATGATACATGTTCAAAACTTAAAGAGTCCATATGTAACCATGACATCTGAATGTGACCAAATATTTTATGAATATGTGACTTGAGTGCATAAGATTATCTATGTATGTGTCTTGATTTTATTTTCAAGAATGATGTCTTGTAAATATAAAGAGTCCATATGTGACCATTTTTAAATTTTATGAATGTGTTATAAACATTAAGAGTTCTTATGTGACCATGATATCCAAATGTTACCATGATGTTATGAAAATGTGGTTTCAGTGTATAACATTATCTATGTGTGATTCTAAACATTGTGTAACATTTTCTCTATGTGTAATTCCAAACAAGTGTGTAACATTGTGCCAAATACTTAATATATAGGTCTGGAATTTCATAATACTAGAAGACAGTTGGTTTCCAGGCAAGATTACAACATTAGGGAATAAGGATGTTTTTACCACCATTCAAACAAACTTAAGCTGAGAACATAAATGTATATTGATGGGAATATGCTTTGCCCATTTCTTAGATTGCCATGACATCGTGATACAACCACTATTGAATCACTACTTTCTTTTGAGGTAGGTTAATCACCCTACGATGAAGAAATGTGGTTTTATGTGTCTGGGCAATATGCCAGGTTCTCTATCTTTGAGTTCTATTTAGTTACAGGCCTGAGATATTTTGGAGATAGTGATAGACGGACATTTGAAATTGGACCATCAAAATTGAAGAGAAAATATTTTTGCCAAGTGGATAGTGTAACAAATGAAGACGTCAAGTCTATGGGCTTGTTTGGGTCAGATTAAAATCTGATTTTAATCTAAGTCAAAGTCAAACAATCAATATTAACCACATCTTCTATGGGTCCCCATATTTTCAACCACACATTTCAAAAACTTCAATCAAAATTTACTAAAAATCCAATTTTAATCCCTACCAAACACCCTCTATATTTATATCTACATGCCAAATGCTAGACTTAGATCTTGTTGAAGCCCTTCCAGATAATGACATGGCTATGATTGGGGCTTTGTATTTCATCATTGCTTATCTCTTTCCTAGATATTACAAGAAGGTTGTTGACCACTTATTGTTCACTCTCATTGAGGACTTCTTTGCAATGAATAGGTTCCATGGGGCAAGTTACTGCTCGAAACTACTTTAGGTACATTGAAAGACAGGTTGAGTAGGAAGACTACGCACTATAGTCTACGAAGTATGTTGGTAGCCTTCCAAGCATGGATATACGAGACCTTTCCCAATCTTGACGGAATTGTGGTCAAAAGGATATTGAGGATGCACCCCTACATTAAGAACTGGATAGTAGATGAGCAACCATCAGCTTCCAAGTTGAAAAGAGTCGACAGCTTCTCAAACCTTAATGTAAACTTTTAGTAAGCGTTATGTACATTATAGTAAATTGTAGACAATACATTTTTCTAATCTATATTGTACTGCAGATTGAGATTTGTGACCTGGACCCCTCAAAATCTGAAATGGACATGCCATGCATGAATGGTGTCCAATACAACAAGCCAATTCAATTGGAGATTTCACGTGACCTAATATTCCGGAAGACAATGATGATTTCGTTCATTCTCTACCAATATAGCAAGAGACATCTTTCCATGGAAAATCCCTGATTGATGAAGGCCCGTCAGTTGCCTATAATTCTCCAAAGGAACCATATTCTCATGGGGCGCAATGGGGTAATGTAAGTTGTTATTTAAGTTAGTTGTAAAATATTTCCATTATTGGTCACATTTCATTATTTTCATGTCACGTGTCATATAGATAGGTCACAGATGATGATGTTGTGTTTTCAATATGCACTATATGTTTATATTTGGTCACAGATCACTACTTTCAAGTCACATATAATAATTTGTTTTTTTTATTTTTCAAGTGTTTGAGGAGTTAAGTTAGGAGTTAAGTGTTCAAATATCTAAATCAAGTAAAATAATAAAGTTTTAACCGTACAGCTTGATGACATCAATATGTCATCCTTGAATGCTGAGCTGACAAGGAAAACGAATCACATTGTCGAAAAACTAGGTACGTACATTTTGTATCTATTTGTGAATGTTACTCAAGAACTCATTATAACATAGTAACTTAATCTTCAATTTTGGTTACAGGAAAAAGTTTAGCGAGAAGGACGATATTATCAAACCCACTTTTGTTATTGGTTCATTACTAGTAGGTCATAAGATCTGGCTCTACTAGCTTATAAATTCAGGACCATCTTTGAGCAGCACATTATGATTACATTTCTGTACTCTCTTGAGTCGCATTTCATTATTAATCAATTATGGAACACATGCAAGGGTCACAAATGGTAAGATACATTTACCACCTTATGCATACACAACCTACAGTTCATAGACACATATTAGGTCCATCTGTTGTTAGATAACCAAAGTTCGTAAAACATGTCACATATCAAACTGGATTTTAGTCGTATAGTCATTTTTATCCAAACTATTTCACATCATACTTAAATTATTATATTTTTATTTAAATAGCACATGGATGCGTGCTTCTATTACATTCGCCGGGTAGTGAAACTTGGCAAGAAAGTAATGTACAGAGCTTTGACGATAAAATCTTGATTCCAGAATAAGTGCAAATGCATATAACCTGCTTTCTTGAAGGATCCTAATATTTTAATATTTGAGTCCAACCCGATTGAGGTTATAACAGGTCACAGTCTACCTTTCACCATACCTGGGCCGATATTGACTATGTGTTCATGCTAATCTTGTCCACCAACAAAGCACACTGGATGCTTCGTTTTCTACAATTCAAAAGCCCTACCTTGATAGTGTTCAATTCGGTCGGTAAAAGCTACCGTAGCTGGTAGGTTTCGACAAGGTATTGAGCCATACTTAAAATTCTTGCATGCTCTAATGAATGCTCTGAGAATTTTGAAAAAGGACCCTGACTATCGTAAATTCAACTTATGGAATTGAAGGTGATCATCGACGATACCCTACCTCAACAGACAAATGGATAAGTTTGTGACCAAGATTACAATGTGTATAATTTTAAAAAAAATCATTCATAACATACTGTTTTGCGTTGTTCATTAGTCATGGTTGGATATTCATGATTTTATACATCTTATAAACTTATGTGAAGGCAAACATTCCATATCGCATAAATTCGATGCCAGCAAGTATGTAGTGGATATTGCCACACTGCTCTACAATATCGGGAGACTATGTGAAGAAAGCGACCAGGCTTACAAAAGGGGAGTGTATTGCTATAGAATGAAACTTGAAATTACATTTGTAAATGAAACTGATACTTTAGTTTGTAACTTTTATGAATATTAAAATCCAACTTTTTGACTCTTCTAATATTGCCTTCTCAATGGAAGTGACTATAATGAATATTATTACGTGGGTGTAAGGTCTGATTTACAATACATGAATACAACATGTTTCTACTGATAATGCCTCATTATTTAGTTACATATTATTACATTGATTCACAAATTTAGAGAAAATGTCACTAATTTATATGCATAGGTCTAAAGTGTGCTATGGTCGCAACCATAATTGTTTATGTTTACCTGATGTGTGCTATGATTCTCCCAATTTGTCTGATAGTTCATGACTAAATGAAAATAAACACATGCCACAGGTCACATGTTACAGCATAAGTTTTTGATGTTTGATGACCATGTGATAACAGACTCATTATATTTCTCATATCTAATGTATGATGTCTGTCATATGATACAGGTCACATATCACAACACACATGAGCATATTTGTTGGAAAAGGTCACATTTTCTAATACATATATCACAGTTCATGGTATGTATGGAATATGTGATCACATATATGTCTCACACACCACATGACACAGTTATTTATCAAACAGACTATAGATTTCAAACAGAGGCCGTAGTTATTTATCATACTGACTACATAATTCAAACAGAGTTATATGTGATTGTGAAGTCATTGACTAATTAATACACAACTATCAAGAGGTCAAAGCTCAATTGCACAATAGTAATACAATGGTGACAGATAATTTCAACTGTGTTGTTTCAATGAATGTTTCAAAAATGAGAATATGATAATCTGTGATCTATTTATATTATCTGTTGATTTCCTATTATTAGGTGTTATTCTCCAGTCATTTCCTTAATGGGACCAAATTGGAGCATCTTCTACAATTGTGACCATGTCCTCCACAGCGTTCATATTTATTGTTGGTTTCCATTTTTTAGATGATCTCTTCTTCTTCTCAGTAGGTCTTCGAGAACTTCTCTTCTAATTAGGAGATAACACAATTTGGTATTGTTCCTCTTCTGGCACTATCCATTTAGTTAGATTTCCAATAGGATATTTAGAATCTTGCTGGCGAATTGTATGTATTTCTTATGTAATAATAAGAACAGTAAGTGTATGGATCCTTCTTTGTAGTTACAATTACAGCGAAAGTGTGCAGATATGGTAACAAATCAACTTGTATCATCCCGCACGTACATGTACATTGCTTAATATCAACAACAAAAGTTGAATTTTCATCACTGATAGAAAATAATGTTTGGTTGGAAGGACATACATGCAAGAATGTAATAATATTCATAATATATGCTGATCAAACAGATTAATATCATGTCACAGTCATGAGGTAATGTCACGGACATGAATATTTTGTCATAGATGTACACTTCAGGTCTCATGCATTTATGTTCAGGCTAAATACATTGATGGCTACATTTATATTTTGTTACAGATGCACAATTTAGGTTACATGCATTTGTGTTCAGGTCACATACATAAATAACAGTTATCAAAAATAATAAAGTTACCCTCAAATTCCTTAAATCTATACTCATTTTACTCATCTCTTTCTCGTACTTACTTGGCAACTTGGTGAAAGTTCCATACTCATCATCTCTATGTTTACAGAACCAAGATTGTATATTTTGCCTCAATGACTCTAGCAAGGATATAATGCTGTAAATCTTGGCCTTTATGATCGCATTGAATAATTCTACTATGTTCGATGTCATTGTAGAATATATATTTTCTTATATGTGGATTCGTGACCACTTTTCAGGTCCAACATCAGCCTATAAACATATATCATATCAATGAATATCATATAAATGAAGCATGTGACCATTTTTATGTATGTGAAATTTTAATAAGATGTAATACACATTAATTTTCTCATTCATTGTGTTCAGTCATCGCATGTTATATTTAAATTCTTCAAATGTGTAAGCACATGCAGCCGAATTGAAAGCTTGTATAATGTTTTGACCTGATTTCCCATAATATGATTTCAAGTTTTGTAGCAAATGATACAAACAAATACCATGAGAAGTCTCTGCATATCCATATTTTATTGAATTCTTTATACTGGTGTGACAATCCGATACAAAACACAATTCTTTTCTATACCCATACGCCTTCTTCAAGTTCTCGAGAAATTATCTCCAAGATTTGTCGTTCTCATTATCTCCAATTCCAAAAGCAAGAATGAATATGCTATCATTTGTATCATGTGTACATGTTATGAAAAGTGTTCCTCTAAAGTGACCATACAAGCAAGCACCATCAAGTGCCATAAATCAATATTTGAACCTATTGTGACTATCAACCTCCAATTATGTGACCATACCGGAATTATTTTATCGGAGCATGTAGAAGAAGCTTGGTATCTTATCGAATGAATCAGTTAGATTACCCCTAATCATTTTCAATGTTTGCTCGCGAGATCTCCAAGCTTTCGAATAATTCAAATAAGCCCCATAAATATGCAAAATATCACTGCATATATCATTTGGAGTGTATATTGCGGGATAATGTGTACTTGTACTTGATGCTAGATGATATAACTGTAGTTGATACTTGCCTGTGTGACCCCAACACTATATTTGATGCACATGTGTGACTACAAAATTAGAAGATGTGACATAAATAATCGGATTATTACCTTAACAATTTCTTGTCCAACGCTATCGCTAGCAAAAATGAATATATACTACAAGAAGTGTGTAGAAAAAGTTGGAGAACCTCAAAGAATTGGCAAAAAAAAATGCACATTCATGTGTAAAATGTGAGGATTTAGAGGTGGGGTGAAAAATTGAATTCATGCTGAGGAGATTGGTAAATATGGTGAATATGCACAATTGGAGACATAACCACGTGCATGATCGAAGAATAGAAAACTGTAGGAAATTCAAAGGCCAATTGATGACAGAGGATCGCGACGTGAAGGAAGATCTAAGGTATGAAAAATGAGCAATCATAGAAGCATTCAATAAAATCATAGTAAGACAGGTACCAGCCATAGAGCTAGATTATGTGAAGCAGAAACCAGGAAAATTCCTCAAAAGTTACATGATACATTACAAAGTTGAAATGATTGCTAGCAAAGCTATACCAGATGAAGATGCAAGAGCTACCTTATGGAATGGCTTGTCCTTCACCTGGCGACAAGCCATTAAATGGTATCCTTCAATTATTGGAACTAATTCGCAATAAGATTAAGGTAGATGATATCCTTGAGAATCGAATTGAGGTAAAAACAAGGACATCAAGAGGAATTCAAAAGAGAAATGTATACATTTGCATTTGGATGGCCTAGATCACAATATCCCCACTTGGATAGATCCAATGGTAGAAGAAATATGTTCTCTGTCACATCTTTTTAAAATACTAATAATTCATTTATACCTCTTGATGAGCGAAAATTTTGTAGAGAAATCGCACCAGAATTCATGATATAGATTAATGTTTCAAAGTGCTTAAAACATCCATGATGCAATGCAATTAGAAGCTTCATGCCCATAGAAAATGTGGAACAAGAAAGGATACAAAATCTCAAAAGGTATGAAGATCGTTCAAGGTATACACTTTCAAGCACCTAGGTAGTCCATACTTAAACATTTCTGGCCAGAAGGTAATTATAAATAACTTACTCTCTTTCAACTATATTTGATAATAATGCAGGGAATCAAATCTTTCCAAATGCGATGCGTCACATATGCGAGCCGAAATAACTCACGATGGTACGAGCTATCATTCAAAACTAAACTCCTCGAATGTTCCATCTATGAATGCTTTGATCCAATGCAGGGTGAACACCTCAAGACATTCATTGCAGAATGTTAGGCAAATTGTTGTCAAACGACCTCATGGGTGATGATGAAAGTATTGTTCTTATTCAATCGGTTTTCGACCAAATGACTGAATGTACCACAAACTGACCAAATATATCACGTAACTCACTTGGGGCACTTGAAGCAGCCTAATTATATTAGTGCTGCTCATTGCCCAACCCGAAGTCTTGGATGGCTTATATGGTTGCTAGCCCACTCATACATTTCATATTGGGCCCTATCATTCTAACATAATGTCCATACTCTTCACCTATTTAATCTTGTGTCCAACACTGTAGCCGTGAGAAAAGATTGAATTGAAGTAGCCTTGAAGAAACGGCTTTCCCTTGGCTGTGTGCTTTGATCCCG